>PITA01017726.1:0-42481 GCA_004023965.1 Spilogale gracilis | reverse complement strand
CTCCAATTTGTTTCTACCTTTTTGCCGATGTTCTTTGTCTCTCGTGGCGGTCCAGAAGTGGGAAATATCACATTTCAGGCTGGTTTCATGGGTGTTCACGGTGGTCTTGTAGTGGTTTTTTTGTTGGAATTCAGCTCTCTTCAGGGAACTCCCTGAAATGCGGTCACCTGGCCTTCCGCCATCTTGACCCTCTCCCCATCTCACACCTTTTAATATGTCATAGCTTGAGCCTTACAGGAACCAGTCTTTACAAAGACAACAGGAATTCATGTTTGATTAAGTACACAAAGATTATGTATCCAGACCAGTATAGGATATAAAGAATCCAGGTAATGAGGTTTTGTTGTTTCCATATAAGTGTCCTTATGAGAGAGTCTCATTTACACCCTCTCAATGCTAAAAGCCCAGTTTAACTTCAAACATCACATCCCCATGAGAAGCTAACAATGGGTTATCCACTTGTCTTATCCATGTATCCCCAGCCCCTAATATAATGCCTGCCATACAGAAGTAACATTACAATATGGACTGAATTGAACAAAACAGAGGTTGTCTCATATGCTATTGAATTGTGGAGAGTTAAAAATCACAAATACTTTTGTTTTGCAACATGCCATCCAATCAATGAAATTATATTTATAAAACTCAATGTAAAAAGTTCTGAAACTCCTGTATCCTCTATAAGGACAAAATGGCTTAGGATTTTTGAGATACTAATACACAGTACCTGACACTAAAGTCTAAAATAGAAAGATAGGAAGCCCACATGGAAATTCATAAGCTCCACCATTTTAAATTAATTTATTTTTGGTTCTTTGACATTTTCTCTGCAAAATCGGTGTTCTAGGGGCGCCTGGGTGGCTCAGTTGGTTAAGTGACTGCCTTGGGCTCGGGTCATGATCCCGGAGACCCAGGATCGAGTCCCATATCGGGCTCCCTGCTCGGCGGGAAGCCTGCTTCTCCCTCTCTCACTCCTCCTGTTTGTGTTCCCTCTCTGGCTGTGTTTCTCTCTGTCAAATAAATAAAATCTTAAAAAAAAAAATCTGTGTTCTATTTGGTAGAAGTAGAACTGTTCCCTATCTTTAAGTCAGGAATCTCATGATGTTTTTAAAAGGAAGATTAACTGTAAGCATTCCTAGTGCTTGGCTTGCCAAGACGGTTGACCTAATACAGTTTTGTGAATTACATTCATGGTGTATTCAGCCATATAGTTCTCTGCATCATCATGGGGGAAAATAAGTGTTTTCAGAACAGCTTTTTAAAAAAGTTACTCTCTTCTGACTAGCGTTGTTTTAGCCAGCACAGTTTTTGAAATAAAAAAGAAGTTTTAGAACTTCCTTTATTAAGGTCCTTTGGAATTAAGATAGTTTCTCATCTGTCTGGTTTTACAAACTATTAAAGAATAAAGGTAATATTTCCTTAAGAATTGTTTTTCTACTGCTGTGGTAGACATAAAACTGCACCGTCCAGATCCCTTTTCAAGGTAACATTGCTCAGATACAAAGCACAGTTAGCAGATGGCTTCTAGCTGTCAGTTCCTTCAGGGTCTACTTCAGCTTAATGTGGAATTATGCAGGCTCTACTCACTCCAAAGCTCCCTACTGGGCTAGCCAAGACTGGATGGGCACACCCATCACAATTCCTCCTTCTGTCCAACACTCTTCTTTCCACCTTCCTTTCACAGGCATTAATCAGCAATAAACTTATACACCTTGCCTTGTCTTAGAATCCACTTCAGGAAAATCCAAATGCAGGCAGTACAAATCAAGACAGGTCCAAGAATGTAGGCAATAACATAGAGCTGTGGATTATTTACTATGAAGACTCCATCACTGTTGGGGAGTGGGGGCAGCGGGGAGAGCAGGAGGACACTAATTGCCCTTGACATTAGGTGGAAGCCCAGCTATTAATACATGAAGGAAGATGATATACTATTTGAAGGGGACACACTAATGAGTTTGAGTATTGGATGATTATTTCTAAAGGTCACTGATGCATTTCAGAAGGATAAAGAACAGCTGAAGGTGAGCAACAGGCAACTGAAAAACAAGTGTGAAAACCAGATGATTTACCTGGTTTCATCAAAAAGCTCTCATCTTCTACAGGAGGAGGGCTGGGGAAGTTGAGGAGCAGGGCCAAGATTTAATTGTCTGAGTGACTTAACTACAAAGAAAATTAAATCCCAGCCCAAAGCAAGTCGGATATTCCAGAGTCAGGGCCTTAGTTGGGAAATTTTGAGACTTTGCCATTAGGAGATGCCCTGAGATAGGAAGGTCATATCTGAGTAGATATTTCTATATGTGGGTTTGCCATCCTGTTCTCAAACTTCTGAGCCAGAAGAAGTACTCTGTCTCATTATACATAACCCTCCAGAGACATAGACACACAAAAACAATGTCTCCTACTCCCATGATGGAAGAAAATGCTGAGGCTTCTATCATACAGGTAATAGGTCACCTCAGAATTTGTCCTCACCTCTCGTCCTTGCCACTATGGCAATAACTAGGGTTGTTATAATGTATCTTCCTAGGGCATTGCTAGCTCTGATATGAAGCATGGAGATAATATCTCAAAGTAGTTGTAAGAGCTAGCTAGCGAATAATGGCAGGAGCCAAGGCAGTAAGGCACAGCCAGATTCTGAAGGTGCTTGATAAAAGTTACTAGAATATATAATTGGATAGGAAAGAATTTTTCAGTGCACTCCCATGGCAGCAGACTTAACACTCTGGCGAAGAGTAGATGTTACAATCTTGCTACTGGGATGATACTTAGAAAGAGTGATACCTGCATTGTAGGAAGAAGAAAGGATCAAATTATCATGGTAAATGGTGACTGAAGGGATAAAAAGGTTTAGGGAAATGGGCATTTGGGAATGGGTGCCCTAAACATCCTTCGAATGATTCTATTCCACAGTGAAGCCCAGAGGACACACCACCTACTCAGGCCATAAGGAATGCAATGGTGAATGGAGTGTCAGCATCACTAAAAACTTTAGTTATGGCTTCCTCTCTGGGCCGGTTGTTGATGGTAGAAGAGGCTATTAGAGAATTTGTCTCACTGATATCAATGAAAATTCTAGAACCCTGAAAAAGGAGAGGCCAAATGGTGTCACATAAACACCAGAAAGCCACTGGTACAAGTCCCACAATGATATTCTATTATCATTAGATAATGATAGAGTGGAAGATAATCCTATAAAGAATGAAAAGCCCTGGAGCGCCTGGGTGGCTCAGTTCGTTAAGCAACTGCCTTCGGCTCAGGTCATGATCCCGGAGACACTGGATGAGTCCCACATCGGGCTCCCTGCTGGGAGGGAAGCCTGCTTCTCCCTCTCTCACTCCCCCTGCTTGTGTTCCCTCTCTGGCTGTGTTTCTCTCTGTCAAATAAATAAAATCTTTAAAAAAAAAAAAAAAGAAAAGCCAAACAGTATCTATGCAACTTTTAAAGACCCAGTGGTCAGGTACATGCTGGATTATCTCCTTCGCAAGCAGGAGACAAATAATTGCGTTTCTCATGTCCTACCATTAAAAAAAAAGTACAGTTCATTTCTTCAGATTCTGGTAGCAGCATATTCCACATCTAATACTTCTCAGGCCCATCTCCTAAATGCAGTGAATTGCTTCCAGTTTTGAAAGGATCACAGAACATTAGAGAGCTCTGCAGCTGATCCAAGTTACAGTGTAAGAGCCCTGATACTCAAGCCACATGACTTTGCAGACTATACAATGTTGAAGGTATCATGGCTAGGAAAAATGTGGTGTATAATTTGTAGCAAACTCCAGTGGGAAAATCACAGTTCAGGAGCCTGGGATTCTGGAGCAGGGCTATGCCATTCACCAGAAAAAAATCATATGATATCTGAAAAATCCCAAGGGTTCTGAAGTAAGATCAAGCCATTTAAAATAGAAACAATTATACGCATTAAAACTAAACTAAACTAAAAACCTTGTGGAATTCTTGTAGTCTAGTAGAGACAGAACCCCTGGCCATGGTCATTAAGTGACCTTGTATCTGGAACTGCCCATTCAGAGCTAGATCTGTCAGCCAACAAATCACAAGTTTAGATAGGCCCAGCCACAATGTGACTTGTCTCAAATTGATCATGAGAAGGACCACAGGGCACAAGAGAGCTGCATAGACAGGAAACCCAGACCACAGCGGCATGCATTGCTATTGCACTGGTGCCTTGCCCTAAGTTCACAACTGTGGTCGTATCAGTTTTCCCATATGACCTGCTGAAGAAGGACAACAAAGTTCAAACTTGAATTATGAGTATGTGGACTCAATGTATGAGTCCAAACCCAAATTGGATATTAGCTGCATTATAACCTCATTTAGGGACGACCTTGCAAGATTGCAATGAGGAAAAAGCTTTCCAATGGGCAGAGTTTAGGGAAGAGCCCCGGTCATCTTCTTTGTGTTGAGAATAAATGATCTGAATGAGAATATATAAGGACTATAGGGTAATAGTAAATGGCCTAGACAGCTTATTAGCATCCAGAAAGGGGGAAAATACAAGATTAGGGAGGGACGGATTTTGTGTAGAAGAATGTGCTTGAATATAGGGTTTGGACATGAAGCACAAAGACCTTTATATTACATATCAATGCCATCAGAAAATATTCACCATGGAAAAACTAAACACCTACATTGTCAGTGATTTCTGTCGATAGCCACCTCAAAGTAGATATGATGGACATTTAAATGAAGTGGTCATGGTGGCACATAAAGAAATTCCATTGAGGCTGATATAACAAAATACCATAGATTGGGTGATTTACAAACAACAGAAATTTATTGCTCACTGTTGTAGAGACTGGAAGTCTGAGATCAGGGTACCGGCATTGACAGTTTAGAGCTCTCTTTTATTTTATTTTTTTAAAGATTTTATTTATTGGACAGAGAGAAACACAGCTAGAGAGGGAACACAAGCAGGGGGAGTGAGAGAGGGAGAAGCAGGCCTCCCGCCAAGCAGGGAGCCCAATGTGGGGTTCGATCCCGGGACTCCAGGATCATGATCTGAGCTGAAGACAGATGCTCAATGACTGAGCCATCCAGGCTCCCTGAGAACTCTCTTTTAGGTCAGTCTTCTCATCGTGTTTTCACAGGGAACGCTAACTTTCTGGAGCCTTTTTTATAATGGCACTAATCCCATTCATGAGATCCCCACACTCATTATCTAACCATCTTCCAAAGACTCCACCTCCTAATACTATGACATTGGGTGTTAGATTTTTAACATATGGATTTTGAGGGGACATAAACATTCAGAAAGTATGCACAGACCTCACAACTGTGTGTGGTCTTACAAAATGTTTGTCTATTGGCATGAAATCCCACAGTATCTCATTAGACCAGGGAAACATGTCACAGCAAACAAGGTATGAGAGTAGGCTCACAACCACATGATCCTTGGATGTATCACTTACTCCACTACCCGGAAGCTGTTGGCCTGACAGAGCACTGGAATGGTTGTGAAGGTACAGATGCAGTACTAGCTCAGAGAGATGTGTCTGTGAGGATAGAGTACCTCCTCCACGTGCACTGAAAGAAAGAACTATGTATGGGACAGTGTCACCAAACAGAATGAATACGTAAGTCCAGAAACCGAGTGATAGACGTAGGAGTGGTCTCCCTGGTGGACTTCAGGCTCCCTTTAACCGTAATTTGCACTCCAAAGGGTTAAAGATCCAGCACTACAAAAAAATAAAAATAAAAGCTCCTACACTACAAAGAGGAGTACACTTTCACCAACAAATACAGCAAGAGCCCCATTGATTATAAACCAGGTGCTTTGATTCTGTCAATACATTTGTTTCTATCCCAGTGTGAAAATGAGTGTACATATTGAACTCTGTTTCCAAGGACTATGGCAGATACAGCAATGAACTACCCAAATTCCTTTTCTTTTCTTTTTTTTTTTTGCCCCCAAATTCCCTTTCAAGGAAGGTCTTGCTGCTGAGCTGTCGGGAGGTAGGCAGTAGGCAGACTCTAGCTGTTATCTCCTTCAAGGGCTGCCTCTGCTACAGAGCCCTTTGAGGTCACACCATTTTCATGAGTGGCCCTTTGGCGAGTAAGCTAGGTAAATATACAAAGACCCAGCAGTTGGGATTCAGTGCAGCACAATTCTGACACACTGCTCAGAGTTCTCCATCAGTCTGGCCAGAGCTTTGTCAGGCCTGGTTCACAACTCCATTGCTCCCTTTGTCCATTCTCTCTTCCTCCCTCTTCTTTCACAGGCAGTGGTGACCTAATACATACCTAGCACCCTAAACTGTCTCAGCTTCACTTACCAAGATTCAATCTTCCAAATTCCCCACCCAAATCCCCCATTTCTAATTATTAATATTTTCATTCTTCCATTTCTTAACTCAGCATTTCCCAAAATATCTTCCTAGGAAACAATAACTTATCAGGATGTTAACTTCTATTTTATCATAGAAAAATCCATATCAAATACTGGGGAATACTAAATTAAATGTTTTCTTACTGCTTGACCAGACTGTTTAACCTACAAACTTGTCATAGAAAAATATTTTCCATCTTATGAATCCCAAAGACATCAATCTCCTACCTACTGCCAGTAATAAAATCTCTGGAAAATAAGTAGTCATGTGGTGACCTTTTTCATATATTTTTCCAGGAGCAGAAAAAAGACTTCATAAGTACCGTAAATCATGAAACTTAAAATTAAAAACCCTATTTGTAAGGAAGAGCTATAAGACTACTTTATGCCAGCTGTGATTCTTATCTTTTGGAAACCGAACAGAGAGAATGAATGAACATAAAGGATGCTTGAGGGATACTTAAATGTTTAGTTTTTTAAATAATTTTTAATCTCATCTGTCTTCATTAATATTATAGATAATTTCTATTAAAAGATGTGTGAGATAGTCAATCCAAACTAATTTAATCAAAGCTTTAAAATTATATCTTTTTTGAGAATATGAGTAACAATATTTTAGTGGAAGATTACCGCTTTGCATACACTCTTTAAAAATTCTGGAGATGAGATAATTCATGTATATTATTTTTTGGTTTAAGTAATATTCACATTTCCTTCAGCTTTGAAAGAACTTTAAATATAAATTTCCCTTAGGGGTGCCTGGGTGGCTCAGTCATTAAGTGTCTACCTTTGGCTTAGGTCATGATTCCAGAATACTGGGATCGAGTCTCCCATGGGGCTTCCTGCTTGGCAGGAAGCCTGCTTCTCCCTCTCTTATTCCCCCTGATTGTGTTCACTCTCTACCTGTGTTTCTCTCTGTCAAATAAATAAATAAGATCTTTAAAAAGGAAAGAAAGAAAAAAAAGAAATTTTCACTTAAAAATGTAGTTTTTTTTAATAATAATACATTTTTCCACCAAAATAGTCTTTGGTTGACCAAATGGTTAGTCTAAACCAATCACATTCACCTTGCCACTCTATATTTAGAAAAGGGCATGCAACCAAATGCAGGATGATGAGATACGAGAGATGTTTTCTGTGAAACTTCTGTGAAATAGGTCCTTGCTGCTTAGAAGTCACAAGAAAAGATGGACACTTCCTTCCAGTGGACACTTCCAACTCCATATACAATGCCTGGAAGTTCTAGGGTTGTCTTTCCAACTAGCATGAGTATAAAGTCAAGACATGGTGGATAGAACCAAAAGGAGCTGAGCCACAGCCTCCATACATCATACCTTGATTCCATCTTGCCTCTAGACTTCCTCTTATGTGAGACAAGACAAAACTTATTAAGACTGTTTGCACGGAGGTTTTCAATTAATAAGGTCCACAGCAACCTTGCTTATAGGATGTTTCTAATTCCTCTAGAAAAAAAGCATAATAACCAAAAATTGGTTAATTTCCATTATAAAAATTGATATATTCCACTATAAAGGATAGAATTACTGAACTATGAGATAAATATACTACCTAAATTAATGATTAAAGAGTACAGCTTTCAATAAGAAGTGACCAGTCTGAATAAGTGAACTTTTGTTGTTCTTTCCCTTACCAAAAAAAAGAGATAATTGATACATATATAGATGAAGAAAATAAATTTAGTATATTTATAATTTTAAGAAGTCCTTGGCGAGATCCTAAAGTGTGCTGTTGTTTTGCTTTATACATGTATTTATATATTTATATTTATATATAATTCTATTATATAATATAATATATATTATATATATTTAAAATATATATATTTTAGAAGTTAAGGGATGATGGGTCCAGCTTCTGAGCTCCTGTCTTGACAAATGAAGGATGATTGGAACCTGGTGATTGTTCCTTGAAGATGATGACATAATAGGGATTTCAAAGTCATCAGTTATACCAGCCCTACTTGACCCTGGCTTTCTAACACAATACTGCATCCCATTTATGAACTTCAGCTCTTGATTCTAATTCAAGAATGTTTTTAAGAAAGTAAAAGACATGATAAAAGATAAAGAAAGGGGTGCCTGGGTGGCTCAGTTTGTTAAGCGACTGCCTTCGGCTCAGGTCATGATCCCGGAGACCTGGGATCGAGTCCCACATCGGGCTCCCTGCTCGGCAGGAAGCCTGCTTCTCCCTCTCTCACTCCCCCTGCTTGTGTTCCCTCTCTGGCTCTGTTTCTCTCTGTCAAATAAATGGAATCTTAAAAAAAAAAAAAAAAAGATAAAGAAACAAAGGGTATATATGAAACACACTTCTCCAAATGGAAGAATGTGGCTTAACATTGCCCTAGAATACATTTAAACTAGCTTCTTTATAGTGGATCTGAACAAAGAGTGTGGATATTGAAGTCTTCAATTAGTAGATGGCTGTATCTTCTTTGAGTAGTGGAATGTCAGACTGGTGAAAGTTCTCAAGAGACTGTATGGGTAGCCAGAGGCATTATAGCAGAGATAGTTCAAAGTAATGCATTAATATAGAAGTAATCCAAAATTCACTGAGGAGAAAATAGCTTTGATTTATCCCCACTAAAAATACAAGACATAGATTCTACTGTTATGATCTGGCAATACTCCTTGAAGAGTAGGTAGACTGCAGAACCACAGCAATCACTGAGTCTGACATGAATCTAAAAGCCAACAGTCCATGTAAAAAAAAAAAAAAAAGAAAGAAAGAAAAAAAAAAAAAACTACTGGAACCACTTCTGCAGTCCTACAACTGCAATTAGCTTTGTAAAGCAGCCAATGAGACTTTCAAAATAAGCCGCTCCCAAATCACCCTGATGTCCACATGTATCTTGGAGATAATTCTACACATCCAGCTGTTACGGTAAGACAAGACTGTTCTCTATGAGTCTGGATGCTTCAAACACACTCGGATATCAGAGCATACTGTTTTACTGTTAATAAAGAAGACTTCGTAGTTAAATCAACAGATCCATTCCATCAGCAATTCTTTGAAGGGCTCTTTATCTAAACCCATGCTCTCCAATAAGTTCTTCTAGTTGCATTCCATCTGGAGGGATGTGTATGTGTGTGTGTGTGTGTGTGTGTATTCATTTGTAAGTGATTTTTGAATTAGTATATGGTATGTTCAGTGAATTACTATTGTTAGAAATAACAGTACTGCGTCTAGTTTCATGATTTTTATGTTGTTTTTGTCTCTTCACACCTTAGCCTTTGAAAATAAGTTGAAATGGTAGCCACATTCAGAGTCAGGAAAGACCCAGCAGAAAGTGTGCAGAGCCATGATGGAGAAATTCTCCATGCTTTCATCCGCCAATACTTACTGGTCACCTATGTGCAGGACTACATTGTACAAAAGTACAGGAGGGCTTACTACCATATTTCTTACGTGGTATTTTCCATCTAAAATGGGGGTCCCTTGAAATTAACACCCTTCCACTTTGTATCACTTGTCCCTAGCATACAGAGGTATTTTACAGATGCCTAAATTAATGAGGGAGTTTCCTTTGTTCTCTGTGGGATATAGATCATTGTAATATGTATTCCATAAGGATATTATATGTTCAGTATATGTCCAGCCATGCAGTTACTACTAAATATCCTTATTGTTCTCCTGCATTGATGTCACTTCATATTCTTTCTTCACTCTTTATTTCTGAGAATTGTGACAGGCACACAGAACAAGTACGCTGCAAAATTTCAAAGGCAGGCTGGGTTAGTGAGAAACAGAAATAGTTGACCTAGGCCCTGAAGGAAAGGTGGGATCTTGACAGACGATGTGGGGGCAGAAGTTATTAGGTCTCTGTGAAGGTGTCAGCAGATATGGTAGTGGAGAATTCTGGAAAATTCATAGAGAACCAGCTGCAGACTTCAGCAGAAATCATTAGATCTGAAGAAATATCAGGGTGCAGATTTCCTTCACTGAACATTTCTACACTAATGTGTTATTCATTTTTGTGAGGAACCTAATAAAATACATATTCATACTCCAGTTTAACAGAGTACAGGGAATAAAAATATGTATTCTATTTTTCCCAAATTAGAATTCCCTTGCACTTAAAATATCATATTAAATTCAGGTAATTAAATCTCTGAAGTGACTGACACTTATTATGAGACTATTTTTCTTCATATTAAGTAAAATCTTATCTACTAACAACTGTCAGCCACTATTTCTTGTTCTGTGCTCTGAAATTACATTGAAAAAACCTTGGCAATTTTCTACATGACAACTCTCCAGCTTTTTGGAAATACTCATCATATTTATCCTTGATCTATGTTTAAGGCTAAACATACACAATTACTTGACTATCTTATTTGTTTTCTTTGGACAAATTTTATTTACATGAGATTTTTCTTAAACTATAAGCAAAATTAAAGGTAATATGGAGAATTATTCTCACTGATAATTATTATTTCTAATAATTAAAGAGATTGTTATCTCTCCAAATCAGGACAGTATATTTTTAATTTTATTTAATGTTGTGGCATTGCAGGTTATATGCTTATGTGAATACATATTTAAATCTAACAGCAAAATAGTTTTAATAATTTAAATAAATCGATGTTTAATAAATTCATAATATAATATTTTATCAAGGATTCTTGGGAATTTTTAATTTTAAAGAATAATAAAACCTCTAGTCATTTCACATCACAACTTTCGGTGTCTTTTCTTGTTACTACATGGAAAATCCAGTAAAGTGCTTCTTAAGAACTTGGAAATGTTATGGTCTACAACACATATTTGGTTAGAACAAAAATATACAAATTCACTTAACACACATCTGTAGGTCTAAACTGAAACGTGATTAAAGGTATTTGCAGACAATGTGATGATCATAAGATTAGACCATGCAATGCAGGTCTGACTGTGAAAGAGAGAGGCCAAATTAATGGGAAAATCTTTTAATGGTCATGTAGTTCTAAGAAAGTTTTGTCCAGGCAAATGAAGAATCTGTCAGAGGACTTCTTCATCTCATGGGATGTGCCCTAGGACCCATCACACTGAATCAGTGACTGGTTTAAACATGGTAATGAAATCACTGTTGCTGCTAGGGTCATCAGTCAATTACAGTCTCCTAAATAGGAGATCTCAAAGGCACATTTTCATGGCCACCATGCCAAGTCATGTGGACTCTGAGTATGTATATGATGTTTTCTTTACAATTTAAATAAATATACTGATATTTTTTGGGAAGATTTTGTGTATTTATTTGAGAGAGAGAGAGAAAGAACACACTGGGCTGAGAGGAGAGGAAGAAGCAGGTTCCCCACAATCAGGGAGCCCAACACAGGGCTTGATCCCAGGGTTCTGGGATCCAGACCTGCACCAAGGGCAGATGTTTAACCTACTGAACCACCCAGGGGCCCCAAACTATGTGCTGTTATAAGATCCATCCTAGCTGTACTTGGATAAATATAATAGCTGGGTGTGAAAAGCTAAGGAATGGATTATAGATAATGATTTATCAGGATTTACGAGGACTGCTCCTACTACCCGGTGAGGGCTTCTGGAAAAGAGATTCTGATGACCTTTCTGTGGTACAGATCGTCACTGTGATATTGACCAATTGTGAAGATTGCTTGCTTTTCTTGTTAAAATATTTATACTCCAGAGACTGACTCTAGAATCAATGTGCTAACTTCAGAAAAGGCCAAAGATCCCGTGGGCTCCGCTGTGTTCCCGTTTCTGTCTCGCCCCGAATCAGACTGTAATCTGCTGTTATTCCCCGAGCACAGAGCACTTTCGTGCTGGGGTATTTGCTTTCAATGGTTCAGCTCTGTGGGCTTCCTCCCCCACACCCCTGTCTCTGGGGGTAAGCTTCCGGTCGCTCTCACTTGTTTCTACCTTTTTGCCGATGGTCCTTGTCCCCCGTGGTGATCCAGAAGCGCGAAATATCACATTTCAGGCTGATTTCATGGGTGCTCACAGTGGTCCTGTAGTGTTTTATTTGCTGGAATTGAGCTCACTTCAGGGAACTCCCCGAAATGCGGTCACCTGGCCTTCCGCCATCGTCTTCCCCCTCAGAAAAGGCCAAAGATCCCACTGAGCCTGGCCTTCTAGTTGCAAAGGAGACACCCAGAGAGTTTTGCTTACTTAAC
The DNA here is from genome assembly GCA_004023965.1 of Spilogale gracilis. Classification (NCBI taxonomy): domain Eukaryota; kingdom Metazoa; phylum Chordata; class Mammalia; order Carnivora; family Mephitidae; genus Spilogale; species Spilogale gracilis. Next base: position 29,992 of record PITA01017726.1, on the reverse strand, counting down.
CAGTCATATGGTGGGCTGGGGATAGAAGTGTCACTGAAACTCCTAACTCCTATTTCCTGATCTCATGCTCTTTCTCGTATAGACTTTACAGTAATTCCTTTATCATTTTACTTACCTTTCTCACGTTTATGGGTTTTGAATACTGTTGCCTCATCATTCTTATGCTTTTTATTCTTCAGTGATGCATTCATTTAACAAGATTTCCACTAAGGAGTTACCTGTGAAAAGCCTTCACTGCCTATGGCAGCTACTAGCCACACACATGGCTTTTACTTTCTCCAAATGTGGCTAATTCAAATTAAGATGTACCCTAAGTGTAACATGTCAAGTACAAAGGTTTAGCACCAAAAATGTCAAATAGCTTACTAAAAATTTTATATTGATTACTCAAATGATAATATTTTGGCTATATTAGATTAAACAAAATGGATTATTAAAATTAAGTTTACCTGTATCTTTTTGATATTTAATGTGGCTACTAGAAAATTTAAGAATAAATCTATGACTCGCACATTATTTTTACTGAACAGAGCTATTATAGAAAATTGTCATGGGTCATCTATTCGTCAGTTCAATGAATATTCAGTAAAGTCTCACATGTTTTTAGGTACTGCGCATACACAAAATGTCTTTTTTTGTCTAAAGAGGGTTTTTTGTTCTTATCATTTTATGTGAGGTGTTTTAAGATATTTTAGAATGGGAAAATTATTCCTACTATCATTAGTTTTCCTTAATTTAAATAAGGTTGGAACCTGAAGGCATGTTATCAACCCCCTTGGGGCTAAAGTTATCTGAGGAATAAGATGAGGTTTGCACAATACCTCTGAGAACCTTTTCTTGAACAAAATATGGGTTGGCTAGGTTTACAAAAACCTGACCTTTAATTTGTGGTCTAAAAACAGCTTCATGGCTTCTCTGGTACCAAATAAAGCTATGAGTGCTTTTTGGTTTATCATCTTTTTTGTGTCTCTTATGTCACTTATTCTCATTCTTCCTTTCCTTTTTAGTTAAGGTTTCCCCCCTCAAGCATCATCACTTTCAAGAAGAGGAAACAGGGCTGAACTAAGGACAACAAAGTTGCCCAAATATGTAATAAAAAACTGATACTCTGCTATTCTTTTTATCATCTGTATTCTTCCATAATACTTTTATGATGGAGTATATGAAATCTAGACTTATGGTTATCCTTAAGAGAACATTAGACTAAACTTTAAATTCTAAACAGTAGTAGCCTAAACAGTAAATTCAAGGAACTGCCTGTTGTAGAAATTCATAATAAACTATGAATTGTTGAAATTTAGCACCTTGCAAAGGGAGCGAACCTTGAGGGGGAAAAATGAAGAATATAATGCAATGATCTCCATAAATTAGAGAACAGCCTATTAGATTTTGAAACTAAATTAAAGAATTTAGTTCTTTATCTGCCATTTCAAGAGGAAAGATCCCTATGTAGCAACTCTTCTCATCTTTTTTGAATGTATGACAAGGAGCTTATAAAATGCCAGCAGATGATATGACAAAATACTTATTTGTTTCAAATATAAATAGTGTTTGAAGAAGAATCCAGGAATTTTGTGCTCATAAGTGCAAAAATTAGAAGACAGAATAAACTGAACCCCCGGAAATGAATATCAAAGAAGTGATAGAGTGATTTACTTGGCTACTTAGTGAATTGATAGTTATAAGGTTCACCTCTATGACACTGAAGAGGTTATCTTACTTTTGAAACAATGGATTAATTGAGTTTATCTCTGTTATGAGAGCTTTATAACTCAAGCACCTCACTATGACAGAGAAAACCAAAAGTCTTAAGTCTCTGAAGATAAATTCTAGGACTCTTCTATTTATTATGTACCTTAAGGGGTTAGAAATACTTCTCTGTGATAGTTTTACATTTTTGAAAAAAAGGGAAAAATAAAAATGGATGCTCGTAGTTTTGTGATCATAGTAATATAAATCATACAGTTTTTTGATTTCCCCTTTCTCCTTAGGAAAGTTATTCACCATGCTACTTTACATGTGGGCTAGTTGGCCTTATGCTAGAAGATTGTCCTGCAAAAATCAAAATAGATAGTTCACTCACGGCACATGTGTTATTGACGGTATGGTCTTAAGTCTATGAAAATTACAACAGTCTTGTCTTATCAACACTGTTAAGAACTAAATGTTGGAAGGAGCCACGGTCATCAGCCAGAGATGCTGCCACCTGGTGCATGGAATCAGAACTGAAGAAAGTCCCATTGCTTCAACAAATGGTGAAAGAAAAACTGGATACTGGTATGCAAAAAAAGAAAAAGAAAAAGAAAAAAAAAAAAAAAAAAGGAATCCCGAAACAGAACATATACTCGTCCCAAAATTAACTTGAAATGGGTCATGGATCTAAATGTAAAGTGCTGGGGCACCCAGGCAGCTCCGCTGGTTCAGCATCCAATTCTTGATTTCTGTTCAGGTCACGATCTCAGGGTCCTGGGCTAGAGAGCCCCACCTTGGGCTCCATGCTCAGCATGGAGTCTGTTTCTCCCTCACCCTCTCTCTTTGCCCCTCCCCTATTCATGCTCACATGCTTGCTCTCTCAAATAAATAAATAAATCTTAAATTTATATATAAAATGTAAAACTATAAAACTAGAAGATAATAATGGGGAGCAGAATATAGCATCCTAAAATATGCCATTTTGGCATATTGATTATTTTAACTTAAAGTTACCTGAGAAATAGCTGGTGCAAGGAGGACGCTCTGACCCTCTTGGTTCCCCTGAAAGCAGTAAATAAATCTGTCATGTGACAGGTACAGCCTGTACCAGGAAGGTAAGGGGCATTTTTATCACTAGAGATGGGGGATTCAAGGTCAGGAAGACTGTATAAGCAAACCTTGTTACTTCACTGATTTGCCACCTTACACCCAAACCTCTTTGTTTTGTCAACTCTTCATAAATTCATTTTTTTCTTTATCTAAAAAGTATAAGAGCTTCCTGCTTTGGTCACTTGTTTGGACCTCATATTGTGGGGGCTTCTATACATATATACATATAAAATTAAACTTTTCTTTTGTTAATCTGTCATACAACTTAATTAGACCAGTCAAAGCACACAAACAAGGGAAAAGTTTTCCTCCTCTATGGTAACATAGGAAAAAACTAGATAATTTTTGTACATCGATGCATTTTTAGATACAATACCGAAGACATGCCCCATGAGAGAAATAATTGATTAATAGACCTTCATTAAAATTAAAAACTCCTGAGCTATAAAAGATAATATTGCAAAAATATGAAGAGAAGTCATAGACTAAGAGAAATCATTTGCAAAACTCATCTGAAGAACTGTTACGAAAAATATACAAATAAATCTTAACACTCAATAATAAGGAAACAAAAAAACCTAATTACAAAAAACAAGACAAAGACTTTAACAGACACGTCACCAAAGAAGATATATACATAGCAAACATACATAAGAAAAGATACTCCATGGGAGCCTGGGTGGCTGAGTGGGTTAAGCCTCTGCCTTCGGCTCAGGTCGTGATCTCAAGGTCCTGGGATCAAGGCCTCCATCAGGCTCTGTGCTCGGCAGGGAGCCTGCTTCCTCCTCTCTCTGCCTGCCTCTCTGCCTACTTGTGATCTCTCTCTCTCTGTGTCAAATAAATGAATAAAATCTTTTAAAAAAATAGAAAGAAAGAAAAGATGCTCCATGATGTATGTCACCAGGGAAATGCTAATTAAAGCAACAAGATACGACTACACAACTTTTAGAAGGGGCCAGATCTGGAACACGGACAACACCAAATTCTGGTGAGGACCTGGAGTGGCCCAAGCTCCCAGACCCTGCTGGTGAGAGGGCAAAATGGTGCGGCCACTTTGGAAGATGACCTAGCAGCTTGTTACGGAACAGAACATGCTCTTACCATGCAATCCAGCAGTCACACCTCTCGGTGTTGGAGTTGAAAACTCACGGCCACGCAACACCTGCGCGAGGATGTTCACAGCAGCTTTATTCATTATTGCCCAAACTTGAACGCAACCAAGTGGTCCTTGGGTAGATAGATGGATAAGAAAACTGTGGTATCTTCAGACAATGGAATATGATTTCTCACTAAAAAGAAATGAGCTATCGAGCCATGAAAAGAACCATAAAGACATGTCACAATCTGAAAAAGCTACACATACTATGTGATTCCAACTATATGACAATCTGGAAAAGTATGGAGATAAGAAAATTCATTTTATTTTTAAACTAATCATTTTGCTTGTTTTAGTAATATTGAATATTTATTAAACAAAATTTGTAGTAGTTAATATTTACTTATTTTATTTTATTTATTGTTAAATTATTTTTTATTATTCCTCCCCGATCAAGGGTTGATTTCTCCAAAGAAAGAATGGTTTCCGGCAAAGGAACTCATGAAGTGCTGGTTGTAGCTTGGCCAGATTTGGGCTTTTGCTTGGAATATGTTGCCCCACTGCTGAGATTAAGCCACCGAGGGGGATGGGAGGGTTTGAAGTGGGACGAGAAGCCCGGTTATGGGCACATAATATTGAAATGATGTTTGGCTACTGTGATTAATTTGATCAATATAATAATTTGACCACAGAACTCGTATTAGGCCTACTTTTCCAACAACCTGAGATCTCTCCAATAAGCTAAGGGGAGCTTTTTGAAAATCTACTTATTTGTACATTGGGGCCCACCTGCAATCTCAGTAGGGAAATATACCAAGCAAGTATTGACAAGTTGAGGTGTGAACCCTACTGTGAAATAGAACTGGCTCAAAGTCTCAGAGTGGCCAAGTAGGATTTGTAAGCTTGGCAGGTTTATATAACTTCTAAACGCCAACTTGTTCATCTGAAAATTGGTCATAAGACCAGGTACACAGTCCAGTGAGTCACTGTGAGGACAAAATCAGATAGGATGTTTGTTATGTAAGTCCCTCCACAAAAAGTAGTTTTCCATAAAGGAAAAGACAGTGTCATTTTTATTATTATTTACATTGACTAGAACTGTCATTCTGCATAAGAGAGACGTTCAATGAACATGTTTCTCTCAGCTACTCTTTAATCCATATATCCACAGAGACAGTCACCGTGGTCATATCATTGTTCTGATTTTGAGGAATCTATTTTTTTTTAAGATTTTATTCATTTATTTGTCACAGAGAGAACACAAGCAGGGAAGCAGCAGGGAGAGAGAGAAGCAGGCTCCCTGCTGAGGAGGAAGCCCAATGCAGGGCTCGATCCCAGCACTGGATCCCAGGACCCCAGAAGAACGACCCAAGCTGAAGGCAACTGTCCAACCAACTGAGACACCAAGGCATCCCTAAGGAATCTATTTTTGAGACAGTAAGTAACACGGTTTCCTTCATAGACGTGGAAATACTTGAAATTAAATTACCTGGCAACAACAGACAGCTTACTAATGAGTTTATATGGGCAGAGCATCAATATGAGATTGCAAGCTGAAGCATTGAATTTTTGAGCTTATTATCAAAAGGAGTGGTGATGCAAATATCGAATAGTCAGATTTTATAACAATACTTCCCGGATAAGAAAATAGCACAAATCAGATGTTTATTCCTTGTGAAATTTTCAAAAATGGTTTAAATGAGAAGAGGGCATAAAGTGACATGCCGTGGGTCTGCAGATGTCATTCTTCCAGGTGAATGTTAGTCCTACTGCCTCTGTGTTGATGCTGTGACCTGAAAGGCAATGGGGTCATCGAGATGGAAATGGAGGAGGGTACTTTTTATTTAAAGACTCCAGCGATCTGTTGGGGTGCCTGGGTGGCTCTTTCAGGTAGACTTTCAGCTCTTATTTCAGCTCAGATCATGACCTCAAGGTCCTGGGATTGAGCACCAGTCAGGCTCAGTAGTCTGCTTGAGACTCTCTCCCTCTGTCCCTTCCTCAGCTCTCATGCTTTCTCTCTCTCTCTCTCTCTCTCTCTCTCTCTCTCTCTCTCTCTCTCGTAAACAAGTAAATGTATTTTAAAAAGAAGTTCCAACTACCTGCCACACTTCAAAAATGCAGAAGCCTATTCATGGAATTTGTAAGCAATTTCCTTCTACTGAGTTGTCTTACACATCATTTTGTAAAGCATTTCAGGTGAAAACAAAAGAATTTTTTTTTATTACTACTGTTTTTTTTAACTGAAAGAGCATAGAAAAAATTTTGATATATATTTTTTTATTCTTATAGATGTGATGACCATATTTTTCTCTTGCCTTTCTAGGTACCAAGAACTACATCCCCACCAATGGAAAAAATGTGAATTTTCTTTTCCATATTCCTGACTGAAGCACAAAGTGTTTTACTGAATTGACTCCAGGGATAAATCATGATCTTAAACTTTATCTAAGGTAATCAATTTGCATGTGCTATCCTAGAAAAAAGTGTCTGTCGATGAATATAATCCACATGCTACCAGTCCTTGTGGGAAAAATTTGAAATGCCTAGAAATATATCTTGGTAATATGGCAAGCTTTTATAGATACACTTTAATTGTTTTAGCCTAGAGAAATTTCAGAACTGCTTCATCTTGAAAGGAAAGATATAATAAAACCTTATACTTTAGAGTGTTTTCTTCTTATAAGATTTGATGATATGCCACAAATATGACCTGGTTTTACTTCACAGAGTCATTGAGTTTTAAGTATCAAATACTTTATTCCCGTCTTACAGACGGCAAAAAAACATAAATTTCATAAACTTTCATAAGAGGACACAGTCAGCTGATAGAGAAACTTAAAACTGAACTCAGGTAATACCAGGCAGTCTGACTTTTCTTCCATGGATCATAAATTAATATACATTTCAGAACTCAGCTTTAAATACTTGGCATTATTGATCCCTTTACTTTACTTTGTAAACCAGAGAGAGAGAGAGAGAGAGAGAGAGAAACCAGTTTCCTAGTTTCATCATAAATGAAGTATAATTACTATATACATGTTTCACTATTCTACAGTGTAAGCTCTATTTACTTAGATTTTCAATTATGAGAACAGGGTTACCTTAGTTACAAATGCCTCTCATTCTAAAGAGCTTTTAATGTCAGGGGTGGGGAGTGTAGGGGTGTAGCAGAAATCCATTCAGCTGAACATAATCATTAGGGATTTGTTTGAATAGTAGCTGCATCAATATCTCATAATTATGATAATAACCTTTGAAATATACGAAAATAATCCTATATAAGGGACTTTCCATTAAATCAGCTTATTTATATTAATGTACCAAACAATCACAAAATTGTGATTATGTCCAAGAGAATAACAATATTTGTATGTTTAACACTTGCAACATCATTTATTACATGTTACTTTGTGTACACACACACACACACACACACACACTCAATTCACACTCGGTTTAAGTAGATTTGTATTCCTGAGCTTGACTAAATTCTACAAAACCAATATTCCTGATTCTTGACTCTGGAAAGGATATTTGTGTAAGGAAAGTAACATAAAGCTCAGTGACTTACAATTGGTTTGGAATTATTTTCCAGGGAAGGACTATGATTAGTTTCTTTAATCCAATAGGCAATGGATTACATAGCCTTCAAGGCATTTGGGGAAAATTACTGGTTGAGAGAAACTCAAGACTAAGGATTGCTAATGAATTTCTATTAGTTCTGATATTTTAAAAATATTTCTTTATTTCTATAATGATGTGGAAAATAGTCCTCATTGTATTTGATTTGTTAAGACTTTGTTAAGTTATAAATATCTATTTTTAAATATTATTCTGAATACAAACATAAAGTTTCTGGGACACAGCAGGTAATTATTAACTGAACAGTAAATACTCCAGCAGCTCATGCATTAGTTTCCTCCTTTTAGGACAATACAGTGGAATCCAGATGAGATGTCATGCTACCCACAATGAAGTCTGTACTCTAAGCAAGGAATTCCAGAAATATAGATTTAGGTTGTTATACAAGAAAGGGGCTGGGGTAGCGGTCTCTTTCTGCATTTAATTTACAAAGTTCAAAGACATGAGATGAAATGCAGTTACTAAATTGAGGACATTAATGAGGCTCTTGTGTGGCACAGTCAGTTGAGAGGCTGACTCTTGGTTTTGGCTCAGGTCATGATCTCGGGGTCTGAGATAAAGCCCCTGAGTCTAGCTCCAAGCTTAGCGCCCTTGAGAGTCTCACTCCCTTTACTCTGCCGTCCCTATCCTCTCCCCCACCCCACTCATCTCTAAAATGGTAGAAAATAAATTAAAGTAAATAAATTGAGGACATTAATACCAGTATTTCTTTGATTAAGTCTAGGTATAACAAAACATTATGGATTCTTTCTTTCTCTTTCTTTCTCCCTTTCTTTCTTTCTTTCTTTCTTTCTTTCTTTCTTTCTTTCTTCTTTCATTTTTTGAACAGGGGCTTGAACTCATGACACTGATATCAAGACCTGAGTTGAAATCAAGATTCAGAGGTTCAACTGTCTGAGCCACCCAGGTGCATGGCTTCCTCCCTTCTCCCCTTCCTCCCTCCCTTGCTCCCTTCTTTCCTTCCTTTCTTCCTTCCTTCCTTTTTCTTTCCTTCTTCACTTCTTTTCTCTTTTTTTGCCCTTCTTTCCATCCTCCCTTCCTTTGCTCATTCTCTTTTTCCCTCACCAAATTCACAGAAGATATTCATATTATTCTTTCTTACTATCACCACAGAATATGGAGTCATTGATGAGATACCAAGTTTTATGTATTAATATTTGCAACCTAGGAAATGGAATCTTCCTTGTGACCTGACTTTGATCAGAATTTTCCTGTCTAAACATAACTTCTTTCAATGTTTTTGTTACATTCACCAAAAGGGCCACTTGCTTCTCCTATAGGAATAATTCACTAAACCAACCAATGAATTGTTCAGAGTGCATCCTATATTCCTCTTAAAATAGAAACCAATCTATTTGGGGTACAGCACTCGAACAGTGCAACATAGACACCCCTTCCATATATTTTTCTGAGGTAGGATATTTTTAACCAACTAAACAGCATGGGACTAGGGGTTCTCTGAAGCAGAAAACAGCAAATGTGAAGGCATATGCTCTTTTCCAGACACATCTTGGATTTCTGGACTTAGCAAGTCAGTAATTGTTGTCTCGGTGAACTTGCAAAAAGCCTGACCCCATAACTCTTCGATAGTCTGCAACAACTCTGTCAGCTGATATGGCACATTAAATACATACTTCTAAATATTAGAAATTGAGGAAGTTCAGCAATTGGTCAACTCCCAGCATGATATAACCATGGAGGAGATAAGCAGTGACACTTGGGAAGCTCCTTTCTTATTCTTTTTTTTTTTTTAAGGTTTTATTTATTTATTTGACAGAGGGAGAGATCACAAGTAGGCAGAGAGGCAGGCAGAGAGAGAGGAGGAAGCAGGCTCCCTGCTGAGCAGAGAGCCCAATGCGGGCCTCAACCCCAGGGCCCTGGATCATGACCTGAGCCGAAGGCAGAGGTTTAACCCACTGAGCCACCCAGGTGCCCTCCTTTCTTATTCTTAACACAAATTATCTTCTGCAAGCTGCTTCAGTTAGGAGTAGTTTGATATCAAAGAAGGAGAAGAACTGCCATGAGTGATATGAAATAAGGGGGTTATTATACAGAAAGTAGTGGCAAAGTGGCAGACACAGGGACAAACCAAAACTACCTTCAAGCTCAAGGGCATGGGTAACCTGTAGAAAAGTCGGTAGCCTCACCATTTTGCTGCACAGACACGTGGTCCAGAGGATAAAGATGCTGAAGGAGATCTTGTGGAAGGACAGCCCCACCTGAAAAAGGTAGGTCAGTGCCTCAGTGACAATTCACATGTGCATGTGCAGCAGAGCTATCCCACGCCCTATACTAACCTTCGGTAGGTCATGGTTGAACTTCACTTCTACCTTTAAAACTCAAGAAAATTTTTCTTTTGACCTGAGACCATAAAGAGAAGGGGATTTGAGAAAAAGTTTTGGCTTAGTCTGGCCAATACACTATAAAACAACAAGAGTCCAATCTTATTAAATTCACATCCATGCAAACACCTTTTATCTATATTTAGTTCTAAGTAGACATTAATAAAAATCTTGCTTCTGCCCAGCTTGACCCAACCATCCTTATGCAATGAAAGATATGACTTCTCAGAGTGAGAAATTAAATTCCTTATGTCATTAGAGCAGATTCTGGGAGTTATTCATTTCTCTTCTCGCAAAGTCACACATACCCATTTTCTTGGTGAAACTCCTTTCCAATCAGTGCTTAATTCTAACACAAGAGCAACCCGGAAGCTGTGAATTCGATTTGCTTGAATCAAATTCATTCACTCACAGACTTTGAATCTTGGTTTTCATCTTATTTCAGATTTTGGCCCTGCAGCTACAGGAGATAAAAGGTTTGTTTTTGTTCTTGTTTTTTTCTCAAGCGCAGTTATAGGAGGTTTCTATTCCTTTACCTGGACCTTGTTCTGGGACTCAAAAGCACTGAACTGACCATTTTCTTTCCCCAAGTGCTCCAGCACATTTAGAAATAGCCAACCAAGACCATTATTGAACTGTTTTTCATGTGGAAACAAGTCCTTGGTCACCCAAAGACTTTCCTTTTAAAGGTACTTGATTAAAGATATCTATGCATTATAATTTAAGTAATTCTTGTCACTGTATGTCATAAATTCTTAGTGTCCCCTTTTTCAGTGACAACAGGGCCACTAATGCCTTTAAATATAATCAGGTTTTAAAAATCCATTCCAGATAACCCAGGATTAATTCACATAACCCACCTCCAAACTTTCTCCTGAAACCACTTTGCTTACCAATTTCTGTACCAGCTAAACTTTGATCAGGGAAGCACAATCACTAGAATAGTATGGAATAAACCATTTATTATGGAGATAAGATTTTACATAGTTGTGCAAACTGGTAGAGAATTCTACAGAATGTTGATTGCGGCCCTAAAATCACTAAATGCCTGCAGCACCAATTCTTGGAAGCAAACAGACAGAAAGCAGGGAGGAGAGTAAGGACAGGGTAGAACCCATGAAGACAAAGTGACACCTGTGTCTCTTTCTCACCAGCTCCAACCTCAATAACACAGGTGATTTGCAAAAAAAGTTGGAGGTTTTTGCCCCAGAGCTGCGTTCAAGCCCTGGTCCAGGACTCAGGGAAATTGCATGAAGGAATCCAGGCAGGAACTAAATTGTGCTCTCCTTCTGTTCTTCCCTTCTATTCCTGTTGTTTTTCTCTAGAGAATTACTCTCAGAGGATGATGGCATAAATAGCAAAGAGTGTAAGCTCTTAAACCACCTTATTTTCACTGAAGTTTTCTGTCTTTGTTTCAAATCCAAAATCAAATAGCCTATCTGCCTTTTCTAACATCTGCTAAGAAAACAGAACCTTGCATTAGTTTGGATGGTTATGGTTTTGAGATTCTAGTATTTACACGCAGAAATGCGAAAGGAATATAAACTAGAACATGCTTGGAAAATGCTGCCTCTTTCTTCCAACATAAAACATAAAAATTTTATCTTTTTCACTAGTTATAGAAACCAAGTATTAGCTTGAAAGAAAAAGGAGCTTCTAAGATGTGTAAATAAACTAGTAAAGCTTATCTTCACAGGATTTTAAGTAATTTGGTAGTCTAAAAGGGTCCTAAAAGTGAGGATGTTAAAGCTTCTACACACAAAATTCATCACAAGAGATCTGGGCACCAGCTGAATGCTAGACTTATCACTGAATGGAATTGTAGATGTGATATAAGATATAACAAATTGCTATGACTGAAGTCACATTTGAAGCATCTATCTATTAAGGAGGGGAAAAAAAGGCAAGAAATTACCCAGCAATTGGAATCCATAGAATTAATGAAAAAATCAAACAACTCAAGTATTAACTTAGCACTGAAATTATTAATATATGGTATTGTGTGAGAATTTACAAAAGTCCTAGACATAGTTCCTTTTTTCAAGCTGGCTCCAGTCCACACAGGATGTAATAAACTAAATGTAGCAATAAAATATACTCTATAATGTTCTCCTTTCTTGAAGATCCCATGGTGTTGTTCATTGGATGATTCCCTTGTCTGCTTTGGAACTGATGTATTTTTCACTGAAGAGAAGACATTTCTTTTATGCTGTGTCAGAGCAGAGTCTTAGTTTCATTTGCTCTTTGAAATAAAGAGGTGAGGAATCAACTTTGTAGAAACATCATATACTTGAGCTTGTATTAGAAAAAAATCATTTCTTTTTCCTTAAAAAGATGGAAGGACTTCAAGGTTTAAAAAAAAAAAAGTGGTTTCTGTATAAATAGTTGTGTCTCAGAGCAGCATATCAAGACTGGGCCTCTTCAATCTCAGTGCTAACAAAGTGACACTGCTGGCCTTTGGTGATTTGTGACAGTCATTGCATTTCAATTGTCTGAAACCAACACTACCCTCCAGCAACCTCCCCTTAAACATGAAAAGCCATTTATCAGCTCTGCCTGATGAGGCCTGAGATGATGCAAGGCTTTAGCTGGCTTGCGGATCTTTTGGTGCTTGGACCAAGACCACTTCTACTCAGCAAATTTTCAGCACAGTTTAGTGTTAGATGCACACTCTCATTTTTGGACAGTTCAGGTAATAGTTTTTGGTGTGTTTATGTTTATGTGTACCTGAACCAGATGAATGTTGGAGGCAAACTTCTAGGATAACAATTTACGTGTGGCTGATGACTTTCCTAAGCATTGTACAATACAGCAGCAATGGGAAACCAAGAAAGAAAAATGCATTGAGTTAAAATATAAGGATGGTGTCAGAGATAAGAGGCCCAAAGACTCACATAAGTGTTAAAATGTTGTTTTTGTGTGTGCTTGGAGAATATCAGGGAGTATCCTTCAGACTTTTATTATTTGTACTGGTTGAAGTTGATTTATATTTCTATGTTACTCCAATGTGGTCATTTCTGTTTTAAACAGAGAAGTGGAAAAACTCGTGATAGAATCAAAGAAATCAATTTAGCAAGTTTTTAGATTATATACCATTTTTCCAACAGTCTGATAGATTCTAAAGGGAATATAATCACAGTGTACATGTAAGAATCTTCTGGATTTTAAAAAGTCTGTGAACTTGGTAGACATCCAAGATTAATAAACATCAAAGTACAGAGTTAAAAACAATGAGAGACCAAAATACATGGTTCTGAGAAGATACATGCTTTTCTCAGGGGAAGTTTCCATTAGGACACAGGCCTTGAAATACATACATACTGACCTAGCAGCTGCAAGATTAGACCAAGGATGACTGAGGTGCGCATGTTTATTCCTTTCTGGAGTTGCAATGCCACAGGTGTCAAGAGTGAGCAAAGCAGACAAAGAAGAAAGCGCAAGAATCCCAGCAACAGGACAGAGCGTGAGGTCAGGGCATAAGTCTCTCTCATTGCTATGGCTTTCTTTTTCATGACAACCCTCAACTTTGGGTCCTGTGCTGGCTTCATGTCTTCTTACGTCATCAGTCTTCTCCCTTCAGATATGTGACCGATCCCTGGAAATTCCTCCATCTGTGTACTTCCTCAGAAGGCCTCCTTCAAATTGCTGGGAACTGCTATTGTCCATTTTCTATCCCTCTTCTCTGTCTTCTACTCGAAAACTCTAGAGATTTGCCCCATCTCCCACCCCAGCACTCAGAGGGCACCTAATAAATATTTACTAAATAAGGTATGTATGGGAGTGAAGAGTCTCTATTATTTAAATGGGGTTTTTATTCTATAATCTTCCCTCAGGGTCCACCATCCTTGAGGCTTAAAAACATCACTTTGAATTGGGGGTCAGAATGCTGGTTGGGAAGGAGGATGAAATGAAGAAGTAACGGGCACCAAAGTTATAGTTTTTGATGCCTGGAGGACCTCCTTGAACTCTGGATCTCAAATTGTGACAAAACCTCTCCTAGCCACACAAAATCCCATTTGGCAAACATATGGCTGTGCTAGAACCTGCCAGTGCCCAGTTAGATGCTCTTCACAACACTGATGTGTCCATTCCAACTGCTAAAAATGTTGGCTGCTGAATTTCCACAGCCGCATACTTTCCTTGAGAATGGTCCGTGCATCTTAGTCTCCTGCGGAAAGGCCTGGAAAGCTTTGCATTTCTCCCAAGGGGAGGTCTGCAACCAGTACTAGCTCACAGGGAGCACAAACACTGTACCCACTGCCTGAAAGAGGGACGAGTCTGCTGTGCCTTTCAGACTCCCGGATTCTCTGTTTGATCAGGCAGAGGCTAGATTTCAGCTGGATCAGTGATGGTCATGTTGTTGTGTGTAACAGAATCCCCTGCAGTCATGGTGAAATCACCAATTACTGAATCCCACACCCAGAGTTTCCGATTCAGTAGATCTTGGCCAGACAATCCATTTTAGCAGGTTCTCACATAACACTGATGCTGTTGATCTGGGATCCACATTTTGAAAAACACTGAGCGAGACCTATATCTTTTTTTTTTTTTTAAAGATTTTATTTATTTGACAGAGAGAAACACAGCGAGAGAGGGAACACAAGCAGGGGGAGTGAGAGAGGGAGAAGCAGGCTTCCCGCCGAGCAGGGAGCCCGATGTGGGACTCGATCCCAGGTCTCCAGGATCATGACCTGAACCGAAGACAGTCGCCCAACCAACTGAGCCACCCAGGCGCCCCGAGACCTATATCTTTATCTACTTCCTTCCTTTGTCTTGACCTGCTTCACTTACTCTCTTGTTCTCTCCTGAGAACACTTTTCTCAATGATTCATTAATGTAAGAATCCCTATCTCAGGCTCTACTTTTAGGGAACCAGACCTAAAAAATAGTCTAGTCTATGTTAGACCTATGAGACTTTAAAACAATGTCCTTTTGCATATGTATGTATGTATGTATGTACACGTGATGAAAAGCAGGACAGAGACCAGGAAAAAATGTGCTCCCTCAATTTATGGATTCTTTGTACACAAGAAGCCACATTAACAGTAATAGCCAACATTTCTTAGCTTTTAACAGTTCTTCCTGGAATTGCTTCCCTGACTCTTGCTCAGCGGGCATCCACACCAGTGCGCTGAAGCATCAGGAGTTGCTAAGGGATGTGAAGCTTAAAGAAAAATATGGGAAGGAGAGATAGGAATGAAAGCCTCTCTCCTGTTTGTGTTAACCCTGTTAGAAGGATCATAAAGCACTGTTACAAGTGACTCCACATTTCACAGAGTTTATTGAAACTGTTCTTGCAGAAATGAATGTCAGCCCCCTTTCCCTCAAACCTGGAGCTCAGTCAGGGCAAGAACATAGAAAAGTCATGGTATGATTTTCAAAATTTTTCTTCCTTCTCACAACTCAGCCTTCCTTCCAGGGTCACGGTTATTGGAATCTCTCTTTGTAATCTTGGGCTGCATTTTCACGGGAGTCCCTCATTACTCACCTGAATGTATTTAGTAAGGACTTACCCTTATGATTTCTCAACATCTCCCTGAGATTCAGACTGGGAACCACTATATAAAGTTGTTTTATACCAGAAACTAGACATACCAGAAACCTGAAAAGTGTTACCTTATGTTGATTCTCCTGATTTAAAAAAAAAAAAATCTAGAAATAAAATAGAGGGTAAAACTTAACTATGTATATGTGTGTATATGTACACCCAGAATACCAAAATAATTTTCCATTATTTTCTTAGTCAGTACCATGTTTAGTAAGTGAAGCATGGGTTTTGAAACTCTGAAAGGCAGCTCACTATTTCTTTTTTCTTCTTATATGACTACCTAAGGTTCCTTGTGCACTCCAAGAATGCAGTAGCAAACATGGCAAATCTCCCACTCCTCACATGGCAAGAACTCTTAGAAATTAATGCCCTATATTAAGGAGAGGCACAAAACAGCAGCAATGTGACCTGAGCTCATATGGAGTATGGATGAATTATTGAAATCTAAAAAACAAAAGGGTAAATCCCTGCACCATTCATGTGTTTTTGTTTGTTTGTTTGTTTGTTTTAACGTTTTAAACTTACTATAAACTTTCCTCTGGACAAATACTTAGGAAACAGTATAGCATAGCACCAGTTAATCTCCATTTTAATTCATATATACTTGGTTGCAGAACTTTCAAAGCTGAAAGCCTCTTCCCCTGGGGGAAAGGGCAGGTTCTCATTCCACTCTAAGAAATTCACTGAAATTCCTAAGATATGCTTGCTACTAGACAAAAGGGGCCTTGGTACTGATGCGCTGGTACATTTCAGAACTTGACTGCATATAATTTTGTTTCCATCATTCTCAGCCTTCACCAGAATTGGAAGACCCAGGCATTCTGTGACATTTGAAGGCTCTAATCAGGTAACAAAGAGACTAAACTTCCTGAACAACCTGCCATATAAATGAGAACCATTTCACTACTTGTGACATTTAGCAAGTTTTTATGTCTTAACCACCATCAGGATTCTTGCCCTTGTTTAAAAGTAATTTGTGATTACATACTCCATTTATATAGTGAATATGGTATCCTAGAATAGTTGAATATGCCCTCACACAGATTATAAAGATCTGTAATTTAGGATTTGGAGGAGCAATGTTAGGGTGTCACAGCATAATTTATGAAACAAAAGTAAATATTTGACACAAAATTAATTGACAAATATGTCTTTTCTGACATTTCAGAAAGTTTGTGAAAACCTCAGTGTCTCCCAACAAAGTACAGGAACACAAGGGTATGGCTTTTAATCTTCATTGTCTCCAACTCTTTAGGGGTTAAGTACAAGTCTAAACCATGCTAGAGCTGTTACCTTATTTTGTTACTTTATTTTGTCTTTCAGAGGCTGGTTTAAAGGAGGCAGGGTTTAATTAAATTCTAAATCTAGTTTCTGTATAAACTTCTGATAGATTATGATGTGCTACTCTATAGGCTTTACCCTAGAAGAAACAGGATTAAATTATGAAACGTATGAGGAAGCAATTTAAAATGTCAACTTAGTTCTAGCTGCTTTGGGAAATATTTTGATGTTTCAGCTTACTTGTTCAGCAGAAACATATTTGATATTCATCATGACTGTTCACAAGCACAAGGCAGAAGAACATGAGCTGTCCCTCTTACAGAATGGGATCAAGGAATAAGATCTCTAGGCTGGGCAGGGGGTAGTGAGACATTACTACCTCATGGCATGCAAGCAGTCTAGTCTGAATTTTGACCAAATGTGGCAAAATCTACTCCCTAAATTTGGAAAGTAGCGTCATGTTTCTTACTTTTGTTTTTGATGTATTATTTTATAAGGTAACATGACAAAGACTTTTTATTACTTCTCTTCTCCAATAGCTTTTCAAGTTTGTGGTGACAATCCTGCTTATTATACTTCCAAGTCCTAGGAGGAATAAACTATATGAAGGGTTTTTCAAGCACGTGGGATATTTCTTAAAACCTTATATATACACAATAGCTGGAGCACCTGGGTGGCTCAGTTGGTTGGGCGACTGTCTTCGGCTCAGGTCAAGATCCCGGAGACCTGGGATCAAGCCCCGCATCGGGCTCCCTGCTCAGCGAGAGGCCTGCTTCTCCCTCTCTCACTCCCCCTGCTTGTGTTCCCTCTCTGGCTGTGTTTCTCGCTGTCAAATATATTAAAAAAAAAAAAAAAAAGAAAACACAATAGTTTTTTGGATAGAACTCTATATGGATCAGAGAACAATTGTTAATATCAAAGAAATGGGAGTCTGATGGAGTGAAACCAGGCATTGGTCTGTTACTAGTTGGTCACATTGTTACTCTTTCAATAAGCCCAACTCTGATGATGCTCCTTCACATAATGGATCCAGTTTATTCAGGGGAATTTCAACAGTATCATACTGAACATGACATAATATCTATCAATGCTATTTAATAATGTCTATCTTTTAGAGTCATTGTTAATAAGATGGAACATAATGCACTGGTTCAAATAAAACACTTCCTTTCTTAAAATTTTCTAAAACTCTAAACCACTATTTAGAATGTTAATTTTCAAGCCATATGCAATGCCCAAAATAACTAATTGTGAATCTGATGACTTTATAATGTAGGCTTATCATAACTTTGTTATTTTAGGAGATACTTAAACATTTTCAAGATAACAAATGTATCATCCTTCTGAAAAGACTGCAATTTTATAAATAGAAATATGTATTTTATTTAATTCTAAGGACAAATTATGATTAATAGAAACAATTATCATTGACATATATTATTCCTTATCATTGTATTTACTTCCTTAGAAATTATAAAAACAAAATAGTTAAAGATGATAAATAAATGATACAATTGTTTGAAGGATTGTGATCCTATTTCTTTCTGTGAAACATGTAAAATATTTCCATATTTCTGTGAAATGTTTTAAAAAATCACATTTAACATCTATGTATTAAATATTGAGCATGTACCAAAGACTGATAGAGGGATAAAATGTATGGTCTCTATTTTTAAGCAGTTTTCAGTTTAGTAAAATGTATAAAATAGACTTAAAATGAAATAAGTTAATGAATAAAAGAGAATAATATACAATGACACACAGTAGCAAGAACCATTAGGTTTTCTGGTAAATTTAGAGAATGTTTCACAAAGGAAATGAATGGCATTTGTGCTTAGAGACGCAGTATGCTTTATGGTTATAAGCCTGGATTATGGTTCTCGGCCACCTAAATTTGGTTGCCAGCTTTGCTACTTACAAGCTGTGTGAGGAGCCAAGTAACAACTAACAAACTTTCTGTCATTCAGGAATTCAGATGATAGTAATAGCACCTTTCTCACGGGTGTTGTAGGATTCAGTGAATCTAAACACAGAATATTTAGGACTGTGATTGGCACATAGTGTTTTTTACGTACTTAATAATAATATTTGAAGGTTGAAGAACAGTTTGTTGTGGGGATAAACATGGGAAGAACATCCCACACAAGGTCAACAGTACCAACAAGCTAAGGAGTTAAGAGACGTCTTAATCCATGAAGAATCTTTAATGCATGGAGTAGTCTGGGGGTTTTATCCTAAGAGTATAGGTGTCCAGGAATCACTGAACAATCTTCTGGCATCTTAAGAAGCTTATCCTGGGACCATTTTGAAGCAAAAATTGGGAGATGTTAAGATTTCAGGCAGAGAAACCAACTTGGAAAAGGCTGTAATAGCACAAGGGTCTGAGGTAAGGGAGCAATGATGAAATATTAAGGAAGGTGAAAGGGAGATTTTGTAGGTGGAATAAACTAAACATGATGACTCTTCAGAATTAGAGGTAAAGAAAAGAAGAAGAATGTAGGAAATATATGTTTATTACTCATAGTCCTGGAGGCTGAATAGTCCAACAAAGTTCTGGCCAGTATGGTCTCTGCTGAGAACCGGACTCCTCCTGACTTACAGACAGCTGACTGCCTTCTCAGTGTGTTCTCAGAGAGAGAGGGGCTCAGCTGTCTCTTCTTGTAGGCACCAGCCCAGTCAGATTAGAGACCCACTTTACGATGTCATCTATCATTTACCACCTCCTCATAGGACCTTTTCCCAAAAATAATGACACTAGAAGTTAGGGCTTCATCATATAAATTTTGCGGAGACACAGTTCAATTCATAGCAGAAGTGTTCCCTGAATTAGTTTTTTAAACATAAAGCTTCTTTTTTTAGTAGTTAGTATTTAGGAAAAGAGAGTACCTTGTATGGAAACTTCATCTTGGAATCAAATTTGAGTTATGTGACTTAATATTTCATCCATATAGTTTATTCACTTGAATGAGTTCAATCATGTAAAGTGAAAAATTGTACAACTTATCATCTTGTACAACTGGGACATGGCGAAGAATGAGAGTTTAAAATGTTTCTTTATTTTTTAATTTTCAAAAATTAAATTTTCAAAAAATTTTAAAGTAGCTGCAAAGAATTTGTGAGTAAATGTCATGATTCATAAATTTAAGGCATTTTGAATTGGAAAGGGCTATTGGATGTGTTAATTTAAATTAATACTGTTTACCATTTTGCGAGAGGAGGAAGGGAAGCACAGAGACATGATCTAATCACATAGTCAGTGGCACCCCTAGAACTAGCCCAAGAACCAGAATTCCTTTGCTCCTAGTCCAGCGTTCTGGCCAGCACATGTGAAATGTACTTTCATATATAATATGAAACTGGTATTTCCTGCTAATCAAGCATTTCAAAGACTACCTAAAATACTTGTTTTAAATGCTCTTTCAACCTCATTTCATCTTCTGTTTGAATGTTTTAAAAACCAAATATAGGGGCGCCTGGGTGGCTCAGTTGGTTAGGCGACTGCCTTCGGCTCAGGTCATGATCCCAGAGACCCGGGATCGAGCCCCACATCAGGCTCCCTGCTCGGCAGGAAGGTTGCTTCTCCCTCTCTCACTCCCCCTGCTTGTGTTCCCTCTCTGGCTGTGTTTCTCTCTGTCAAATAAATAAAAAATCTTTGAAAAAAAATAAAAAATAAATAAAAACCAAATATAATCATTATGATGTTGATTTAATTAATTATTATTTCTTTTAATCATTATCAGGGAATTCTACATTTCTCTTATAAAAGGAGATATTAGGTATTCTCTGCTGATAACATTGACATTAATATGGGTCATATTTACAGGCTTTGGGAAATAACAAAATATGATGCTTCATGTTTTTATCTACTATGGGAATAAAATCAAGCTTATGGTCCAGGTAGTTCCTACAGTTTCTGACACAACCCATTGGGAATTAATATTCCCCAATAAAGAATCTGCTGAGGCAGTCCTAAAGGCCTTCCTTCTTGAGCTAGAATTATAGTCAACTCATTTCTTTTCCCTTTGGAGACAAAGGGAAGAGAAAAGGCATTTACATATTGAACTCAAGACCATTTTAACCTGACAACATTGAATTTTTCATTCTTCTTGCCAAATATAAATGAAAAAAATAGGAGAGACTTACGATTTAAACCAAATATTATACCAGCTTATGGAAATAAGAGCAGTGCATAAGCATTTCTATTATATATATATTTTTTAATTGCTTAAACTTACCCGAGGGCAGAGCAAATGTTAGTGGCCCATCAGGAGTTTGCAGGAACCAGTGACTCTCACTGGCTTTGAAGAGTTGATTGTTTATTGTCTCCTCCCAATATCTCTCTTTCCAGCTGTGCTTTTGCTGATGTCACAGTGGCACTTTGAGATTGGCTGTAGTGGAGTACTTAGACCATGGACATCTGCAGTTTCTACAAATCAGCATTGCACAATTATTTATTATTATTATTAATTATTTTAAATTTTTGGAGAGCTGGTTTACCAGCACCACTGCCCCCAGTCCATAGTACCTAGTAAAAAATACTGCCCATATTCTGTCTTAACTTGACAGTGGGCTCAGAATTCTGTCACTTCATGCAACATGTGTGTTAAATACATAAAGTAGTTTCATCTATTTATAATGCAATGATAGAAACCAGAGTTGTGGAGACTTCACTCTGAGACTTACCAAACAGTACCACGATTCTTACTCCACCTCTGTAACCATCTACTCTATTGCAATAAAAAGATGACTGAGGGGATAAAGGAGCACTTGGATTTTGCTTTTCCTTTATTTAAAGAGACATGATTTTAGGGAAGTTCATGAGTCCTATTTATACCTGCTATATCTGTAATAAGAATAATACCCAATATTTTCAGGTACCTTTTGTCTCTATAATAGTTAAGATAGACTTTTCCTGTTTAAAACTCAGAACAGTCTTGTGAGCCAGGTATTACTGTTCTCATTTCATATATGAACATATAGAGAATCATAAAATGATATCCATCAAACTCAGAATTTCTTTTTCTGTAGATTTATTTATTTATTTGAGACAGGGGTCGGGTTAAGGCAGAGGGAGAGGGAGAAAGAGAATCCTCACACAGACTACCCATTGAGCACAAAGACAGGTGTGGGTTTTGATCCCAGGACTATGAGATCATTACCCGAGCCAAAAATCCAGAGCCAGAAGCTCTACTGACTGAACCACCCAGGTGCCCCAGCAAATTCAGAATTTCTATCTGTCCAGTGTTTTTTCCACTATACCTCAATCATTGATTACATACATTAGGTAAACTATGTTATTTGGGGTATGCAAAAAGATTAGTCAAATGCTTACTAGTAACTGACATGATCTTTCTGCCTCAACAATATTGTGTTAGAGTAAAACAAAATACATAAAATAAACAGACATTCCCCAAGAGTCTGCATCAGAGTAAAACTGCTGCTCCTAAAATTTCATAAAGTATTGGCATTGTCAGTCAGGGCACAGGTGAAATGTGTGTGCGTGTGTAGTGCCTGGCATATAGGCATTACTTGGACATATTAAAAATAAGACTCATATTTTTTTCTTCATTTCTAAACTGTTGAAAGAGTTCAAATTTTTCATCTGTTTTGAGACAAATTTCAAAACTCAACAGACCCTCTGTGTTCTGTCATAAGGCATGATATGCAAGATATAGGCCTCTTACACTCCTCCTTGTAACTGATTCTTGTAAGTTATTTCACAGACTAACGTAAGTGATCAAAGGTTTTCATTCTTTGGAAATTCAAAAAAAAAAAAAGAAAAGAAAGAAAGAAAATAGAAAAAGAGAAAAGTGAATCAAATAATGTTACCTAATTTAAGAAAAATATAAAAATTTCTCACAAAAAATCTATAAATCTATGCTCTTTATAATAGAGAATAATTCTTGCCACTGTACAGTTATGCAAAACAATTTAAATCAGGCATTATGATCCTGGAAAAAGAATTTTTGGGAAAATAAAAACCTCCAGCATTCAGAATTTAAAAATGGATATTTAAAAATGCATAATATTTCCAATTATCCATTATGATGGTTTATGCCATAACTTAAAACTAGACCATTAACGACTTGGAGATCACTTGGTCCTTTGTCCACATTTACAGGTAAGAATACTG
Organism: Spilogale gracilis; assembly: GCA_004023965.1. Taxonomy (NCBI): domain Eukaryota; kingdom Metazoa; phylum Chordata; class Mammalia; order Carnivora; family Mephitidae; genus Spilogale; species Spilogale gracilis. The sequence continues at coordinate 7,148 of PITA01017726.1, read as the reverse complement.
AGGCCAGGGGTGGCTGAAATTTGCAAGGTTTAGTTACTTAAATGGGGCTCCGTTCTTCCTTAATTAAATGTTCCTTCTTCATTACCAAATGTGAAAGAACTGTAGTATTCATGATGTATCTGATATAAGAAATACAGACAAATTGATTCCTCAGTTGTCACTTAAGCCAGATAATTTCTCTAGCTAAGAAGAGCCTGCTCAGGGGTGCCTGGGTGGCTCAGTTGGTTAAGTGACTGCCTTTGGCTCAGGTCATGATCCCGGAGACCTGGGATCGAGCCCCACATCAGGCTGCCTGCTTGGTGGAAGCCTGCTTCTCCCTCTCTCATTCCCCTGCTTGTGTTCCCTCTCTTGCTGTGTTTCTCTCTGTCAAATAAATAAATAAAATCTTAAAAAAAAAAAAAAAAAAAAAAAAGAAGAGCCTGCTCAAGTGAGTATATTTTTTGGAACTATAGTGAAAGTTTAGTCACATGGACCTGCTAATCCAAAAATCTGAATTTGGTCTTGACCGTTCTATTTATAAGATAGGCTCTGAGTCTTTTGAACGATACTAGCTTTGAGGATTGTGAAAATCCAATAAGAAAATGTATATTATATTGGAAAAATTGTTAAGTGTTACATAGACAAAACATTACTGCTGATATGATTACTTTAAAATGTTAGATACTGGATAAACATTAACACCTACAAAAATACTTACTAGAACTGGGCGTCAGGAACTTTCTATTAAGAGTGGGAAGTGAGTACTTATTCTCCTCTTCGATTTTTAGACAAGCAAGGAATTATTATTGGGAAATCAAGTATCAGTCCAAATGAACTGATGAGTAGAAGACTAGTAATTTCTTTTGGAACCTTTGTCTCTAGTATAGCAATATCTAAATTTCACATTTATCTAAATCCTGCATTTAGTTACCATTTTTAAAATAAATACTGCCACTGCTGCTGCTGTTTTAACCAATTTTTTGAAAGATACTTGTAAAGAAAGATGGATAATCTTGGTCCCCAGCTAGAGCTTTCCCAGGTGATTGGTCCTAGTCTATTTATAATTCGATTAACTTAAACTGGGACCTAGGATTTCTTGGTCAGAAACACAGGAAGCACTGCTTTTTTTTCCATTCTGTTTGATGATGTGAGACCTGTTAGGGACATATGTTTTCAATATTTCCATCTGACTGAGTTCTGACACCACTGGGGCATGGATCTTGAATAACCCGACCAGTTAACTGTCATGCGGCAATTAATAGGCAAAAGGCAAGGAGAAGCAGTTCCCAGGCCAGGCAAATACCATGTCTTCCAATGGATGTTAATGTCATAACTTGCTCTTTGTCAATTATTCAAGGTGACCTCTCCCCTTCCTCTTTTGTTCATATGCTGACTTATTTCACGGTATTGTTACATTGAATTTACATCCAGCAAACTTCTAGTTTCTCTAGTAACTAATCTTCTAAGGAGAATGTCGTTTGTTTCCTCAGTATCTATCTAGTAAAGAAAATATTTAAAGAAGAGGCAGGATAACATAGGGGTTAAGAGCACAGACCTGGGAGTTAAGACCTCTCAAACTGGGGTGCCTGGCTGGCTCAGTTGGTTAAGCATCCACTCAGGTCATGATCCCCGGGTCCTGGGATCTAGCCCCACTGGGGAGCCTGCTTCTCCCTCTTCCTTAGTCCCTTCCCCTCCCGCCAGTCCCTCTCCTGTGTGTGCCCCTGAGCGCTGCTTGAGTGAACATTTTCTCTCTTTCTCTCAAATAAATAAATAAAATATTTTTTTAAAGACCCCTTAAGCTTTGTTACTCTACTTTGAGGTAGCTGGGTGGTGGGAGGGGGCGTCTCTGAGAAAAGTAGTGACCTAACCTCTCGTAGTGTTGGTTTCCTCATATATAAAGTATGTTTAATAATAGTTCCTACCGCATTAGGTAATGATGCAGGCAAAGCTCTGTTTATAAAGTAAGAACATCTAAACAATGCTCTACAATGTCATTTTGAAGCCTTTTAGACTTGACATAGTATATTAGGTAAAATTTTAGATCAAATTGCTAATTTGTACATTTCTCAACTTATGAAACTGTAAAGACAAGGTTTGGAATGTGACTTTATACTATGAATGGCATATTTATTAATATTTGGGCATGTTTACTTTTTCCTCCTTACAAGGTAATGTCCTTGAAAAGCACCTCCTGTAAACATGTGCCAGGAAGCTTGGTTTCCAGACTAAAGTAATTCGCACAATGATGCATCTTACTTAATATGTCTTGAGTGCTGCTTACTGAAAATCTATACAATTATTAAAGTGATAAAATGCTTTAGCCATACTGTAGTTACCTTAGCAACTTGTTGCAGTGTGGATTGTAAATGTATTCTGAACCAATTTTTAAAAAAATTATCATGCCACATAAACCTACTTAAAATGATTTGAAGAACCCATGTTTTGGTATTTTTGTTTCATTATAGCAATATTAATTTAACAGTAACATTCTGTAATTATGGTATTCTATAGTTATCTTATATAAAAATAATGTTAGGAACTCAATTACTTTTTAAAAATAAACTATTATATATTCATTTGCTGAAAAAAAAAATAGAGCATTCTGCTCTGCAAAGGTACTTCTCCAAGAAAAATGAATAGTGGTAACAAATCTCCTGCCTTCTTGAGCTTAGATTCCCCTGGGAGACATAGACCAAAAATATGCCAAATACATATTAAAAAATAAAGCCAGATAAAATTACAGAGAATGGTCTGCTCTTGGAAGTTGGGTATACAAAAAAGTTCACAAGAAGATTTACAAAGGGAACACAGAAGATTTATTTAGACAGTGGATCAGAAAGTCCTCTCTGTAGAGGTAATATTTGAGCTAGATCTGAATGAGGTGAATAAGTTATGAAAGATCCTGGAGGAAATTACCCCAGAAAGAGGAATAAAACATTACAAGATCAAGAACAGAATGAAGGCCAGGACACTAGAGGCTAATATGAATTGACTAGATATGACATAATCTGGTATAGTTTCCAAATTTGCTCTAGTTGTATGCAGAATGGATGGGGTGGGGGTGGGAGCAGGAAAGGAAGGAAAGGCAAATGTGAACAGTTGAGTACATTTAGGAAGAAACCCCAGGAATCTAAAGAGAAATGTTGGCAACATAACCCAAGGTCATATCAAAAGTTATAATCATCAGCCTTTTTCAAGGTATATTTTGGCAGAAGAGTTCACAGATCTTGGGATCTTCCTTAAATCTAGAAGCATGGGATCTCTGACCTCCTTAACAAATGGCAGTCAGTAGTGCTTCCTGGAGCAAATATCATCAATTTGATTGTTGACATTGACTTCAAATGTCATACCGCCCAATTTCTCAGCATCCTACCTGCAGGTAGTTAGTCAGTCTTTTTGAATACAATTGTAAGGATACCTTTTATTTTTCTTATATTGAACCTAAAATTGGCTACCGGGTTCTCCTTTGGAAATAGGGAATGAAACAAATCCACTACTTCTTTGCAACCATTGTTTTTTCTTACAGTGTTATATTGTCGGGCCAGGATATTTTATTTTATTTTATTTTATTTTATTTTATTTTATTTTATTTTAAAGTTTTTATTTATTTGACAGAGAAAAACACAGCTAGAGAGGGAACAGGAAGAGTGAAAAAGGAGATACAGGCTTCCCACTGAGCAGGGAGCCCAATGTGGGGCTCAATCCCAGAACCCCAGGATCATGACATGAGCCAAAGGCAGACACTTAACAACTGAGTCACCCAGGCACCCCTGGTCAGGGTATTTTAAAAGGTATTCTGGGGAACACTATGGTCACATAATTTGGGGAAAATGCTCCATTTTATAAACTTCTCAAAAAGTCACCAGTCACCTTAGCAAAAATTTGAGATGTCTTTCGGTAAGGAAATATTTTCTGTTTTGATTAACCCTAACTCCTAAAACATTTTGTCATGGAACACTTAGATCCTTCTTCTTTTTCTTCTTCTTCTTCTTCTTCTTCTTCTTCTTCTTCTTCTTCTTCTTCTTCTTCTTCTTCTTCTTCTTCTTCTTCAAAGATTTTACTTATTTGACAGAGAGAAACACAGTCAGAGAGGGAACACAAGCAGGAGGAGTGAGAGGGAGAAGCAGGCTTCCTGCTGAGCAGGGAGCCCGATGTGGGACTCGATTCCGGGTCTCCAGGATCATGCCCTGAGCCGAAGGCAGTCGCTTAACCAACTGAGCCACCCAGGTGCCCCTTCTTCTTTTTTTTTTTTAACATGAGACTCATTCACATTTTAGGAAATTACTGTATGTGTCATATTCTTTGTAATTGACAATATGCATCTAAAAATATGGCACACAATTGAACAAAACAATTCTATGTGGCCTCAGTAGCAACTTTTTTTTTTCAATTATTTGAAAGAGAAAGACAGAGCACAAGCAGGGGGAGGGGAAGGAGCAGAGGGAGAAGCAGGCTCCCAGCTGAGAGGAGCCCCTCGCACCCCCTCCATGTGTTGGGGCTCAATCCCAGAACGCTGGTGTAAAGGCCTGAACCAAATCAAGAGTCCAAAGCTTAACTAACTGTGCCACCCAGGCACCCCAGCAGCTTCTTCTCTGTGGCTTTAACTTCATGTAAACCTGAAACCGTGTTCCTTTTGAAGCAACTGAAGACTAAGTTAAATGTGTTGTAACCACATCGCATCATCAGTCAGGAGAAATACAGATGTCCCCTGCAGTGAAAAGTTGCCAAAGCATGTCTTCCCCATGTAGCTGATGTTTTTAGCTTGCAGACTAGACCTAGACTTCTTGTTGGATTTCAACAGGAATGAAGATGTGACCAAATCTCTCATTCTTGATTCTGGTTTTTATTGGCAATGTGTTTGTGCCATCTACATCCTTCACATGTTTTATGTCATCTACATGCCTTATATATTTTTACCCCGGGAAATGAATGAAATTTGAACTAAAAAAAAAAAAGTTAAAGACAGAACTACGGGTCAGTTCATCACAGCCCTCTCCTGAGCTTGATACTAGGTCGCAAACAGAAACACCAAGTGTGGGCTCCTGTGTGGCTCAGTGGGTTAAGCCTCTGCCTTTGGGCTCAGATCATAATCTCAGGGTCCTGCAATTGAGTCCCGCATTGAGCTCTCTGCTCAACAGGGAGACTGCTTCCTCCTCTCTCTGCCTGAAACACAGAGCATGATTATACTACCAGGTTTAAATTCAAACAAAATGTAGCTATTTTATCCCAAATGAGGTAATTGGGATTGCTTTTTTCAAAATAAAATATAAATTTAGTATGTTTTAACCTGATATATCAGTCTCTCGTTTAAAATATATATATTTACTCATTATGAGACAATATAAGTAGATTTTAATGCTCCCTACACTTTTCTAAATTTTCTTATAAATCATTATGTTAAAAATGTACCTTTTTTCTATGATCATGACTCTCTTTTTTATTTTTATTATTATTATTTTTTAAATCGTGACCTCTCTTAACCACCTTGTATTTTTTAGGATTCACTCTTGCCTCTTTTGAGCGAAACAAAACATTTGCTAATTTTCCTTTTTAATCCGTCTCAGGTCCTCTATGAATTCTCAGAGTTTTCCAAGAATAGCTCTGAAGTCACATGTACAAGTGGTTTGATAATGTAATTCTAGGAACGTATGATTTAAATCCCTTTACAACTGAAGCTGGTATTCTGCATGTTGCTATACTGGTGATCGAAGGAATATACACAGCTAAGCAGAAGTGGAAAGGCAATTAAAAGTGAGTCATAATTAAATAACTGTAAGATGAGAATAAAAGATGGACACTTTAAAAGAAAGAAGGAACTGATTAACTGTCAAATTTTCACAGCATCAATTATGAGCAAAAAAGGCATATCTCATACAAACTAGGCTAAGATTTGAGAAAGCTCTGCATACAAAATATTGTTCTGCCTCACCTAAGCTGTAAGATCACTTGCAGCACATTAACTATATTATTTTTAGGCCCTGCCATTTTCTTGATCTAACACATTCACATTAAACAACAAAAAAGTAAGAAATTATAAAGTGTGGCGTTTGAAAGGAGGTCTTCCCAGTCTGAATGGTATTAGAAACCATAAGAAGATTTACTAATTCATAAATCACTGTATATAAATGAATGTTAGTGATCCAAATCATGGCATATGAGGCTCTTCTAATCATGTGTAACTCTGACTCTTCCTATTAGTATAGGTTACCAATATGATTAGAGTTTTGATCATTAATATTAATAGATCCCAAAATGTCAGCACTTTATATATGTAGAATGCTAGAATCCTGAAGACAAATCTAATAAAAATACCAGATAAACATTCATTTGGTAAGTGAGGGAGTTATTTAAATATTCACCAAGCACCTACTAAGTGCCAAGGGTTTTTCTGAGAAATGGAGAAACAAATATAAATGTAGTTTTATCTCCGCTGTCACGAAATTCAACAGGCAATCTTGGCTAAGATTCAGACACCTAGGCAAGTACATTATAATAATGAAGAGTAAGGATAACAAGAGATGCACGCCTAAGATGTAGAAGCAGTATTGATGGAACATGACCAACTCTATCAAGAAATGCAGGAATATTGGAAGAAAGAATGTGCTGCCTTTGCATTTCTATAGGGATGCCTATTGTTTCAAACAAAATGAAGCAAGAACTTCATTTTCATTGGGTGGTTTTCAAAACAGAGAAATGATATTACAAGTTATTATACTTGAAATAAAAGGATATGAGAAATAATTCCTTAATAAATTAGGAAGTAATCCTTAAAAAAAAATGAAAACCACAAATCATAAAGCCAGATAAATTAGTGTTTGCTAATCATGAATTTTCATTTAAGAGCATGAAAAAGAAACTGTCACAAATTTCTCTTTCCTAAATAATGTTTTTTTAAAATTATTTATTCTTATTGATATGTATTGTAAATTCCTTCCTGAAATTTTAGGGTATTAAATAAAGAAAATGAATACAGGAGAGGGGTCAAGATGGCGGAAGGCCAGGTGACCGCATTTCAGGGAGTTCCCTGAAGAGAGCTGAATTCCAACAAAAAAACCACTACAAGACCACCGTGAACACCCATGAAACCAGCCTGAAATGTGATATTTCCCACTTCTGGACCGCCACGAGAGACAAAGAACATCGGCAAAAAGGTAGAAACAAATTGGAGG
>PITA01017725.1:25908-42580 GCA_004023965.1 Spilogale gracilis | reverse complement strand
GGCAAATCATCTTTGACAAAGCAGGAAAAAATATCCAGTGGAAAAAAGACAGTCTCTTCAATAAATGGTGCTGGGAAAATTGGACAGCTACGTATAGAAGAATGAAACTAGACCATTCTCTTACACCACACACAAAGGCAAACTCGAAATGGATGAAAGACCTCAATGTGAGGCAGGAATCCATCAAAATCCTGGAAAAAAAACATAGGCAGTAACCTCTTTGACATCGGCCACAGCAACTTCTTTCAAGACACGTCTCCAAAGGCAAAGGAGACAAAAGCGAAAATGAACTTCTGAGACTTCATCAAAATAAAAAGCTTCTGTACAGCAAAGGAAACAATCAACAAAACAAAGAGGCAGCCCACAGAATGGGAGAAGATATTTGCAAATGACACTACAGACAAAGGGCTGGTATCCAAGATCTATAAAGAACTACTCAAACTCAACACCCAAAAAGAAGATGAACGCATCAAAAAATGGGCAAGAGACATGAAGAGGCATTTCTCCATAGAAGATATACAAATGGCTAACAGACACATGAAAAAATGTTCATCATCACTAGCTATCAGGGAAATTCAAATCAAAAACCACACTGAGATACCACCTTACACCAGTCAGAATGGCCAAAATTAGCAAGTCAGGAAACAACAAGTGTTGGAGAGGCTGCGGAGAAAGGGGAACCCTCTTACACTGTTGGTGGGAATGTAAACTGGTGCAGCCGCTTTGGAAAACAGTGTGGAGATTCCATAAAAAATTGAAAATAGAGCTATCCTATGACCCTGCAATTGCACTACTGGGCATTTACCCCAAAGATACAGATGTAGTGAAAAGAAGGGCCATATGTACACCAATGTTCATTGCAGCAATGGCCACAATCGCCAAACTGTGGAAAGAGCCAAGGTGCCCATCAACAGATGAATGGATAAAGAAGATGTGGTACAGAGATACAATGGAATACTATGTCTCCATCAGAAAGGATGAATATCCAACTTTTGTAGCAACATGGACTGGACTGGAAGAGATTATGCTGAGTAAAATAAGCCAAGTAGAGAAAGTCAAGTATCACATGGTTTCACTTACTTGCGGTGCATGAGGGGTAACCTGGAGGACAGTGGGAGAAGGAAAGTAAATGGGAAGTAGGGCAATCCAGGGAGAAAAACGAAACAACAGAGACTTTGGACACAGAAAGAAACTGAGGGACTTGGAGGGAGGGGGTGGAGGGATGGGAGAGCCTGGTGGTGGGTACTGGGGGTACCTATTGCGTGGAGCACTGGGTGTGGGGAATGGGGAATGAGTCTTGGAACACTGGAAAAATAATTTAAGTAATAATAAAAAAAATAAAAATTAAAAAAAAAAGAAAAACCAAAAAAAAAAGTTTTCTTTCTACAAACCAATTTCTTTCATATTCCAGAAACTTGTACTGGTTTTAGCAGTTGTTTCCTAGCTTGAGATATAGAAATCATTGAACTATAGTGGAAGAGTTGAAATAGCCAAAACGTTTGTCAATGTTCTCCTTTATTTTTATTTATTTATTTGTTTGTTTGTTTGTTTATTTATTTATTTGGAAGGTTAAGCAGAGCTTTATTTCGCACCAAGCATCAATCTTACTGGCCCTGGGGCCATGGTCTCTTTTCTGTGGAAAAGGACCAAATGTTCTCCTTTAAAAAATATGCTCAGGGGCCCCTGGGTGTCTCAGTGGTTAATAAGCCTCTGCTTTTAGCTCAGGTCATGATTCTAAAGTCCCTGGATCGAGCCCATTGGGCTGCCTGCTCGGCGGGAAGCCTGCTTCTCCCTCTCTCACTCTCGCTGCTTGTGATCCCTTCCTGGTTGTGTTTATCTCTGTCAAATAAATAAAATATTAAAAAATAAATAAATAAAAATATGCTCAAATATTTTGAAAAGATCTAACCAGCATTAGGAAAGGAGAGAAAGAGACAAGGGGGTGGGGAGAAGAGAGAATTTCTATTTGTCTTAAGAAGCCTTTAACTTCAGGAAATGAGTTTTGGGCTCTGTAAAGAATGAGTGTAATGGAATATTTCATGATAGTGTGGCTTCAAAAAGCTAGGGTAAGCCAGATAGCTTAGCAGGAAATCTGGCCTGGTGTTAAAAGAATAATCACTATGTTAATGAAATATTTTAAAAATGTGTTACAGATTTTACAGAGAATACACTAAGGTATCAACAAACACAAAATCTCACTATAATTTAAACACTGTCACTTTCCAAAAAGTGATTTGAAATAATCATTTAGGAAAAGTAGATAATTAATAAAGTCTCCAATGTGTCTATTTCTTCCAGAAACCAATGCAAACCTCAAGAGTTGTACTATTCCACTATGAGATGTCAACTATTGTGTGTGGAGTATGTTTTCCAACACTTAAATAAAATTTTCTTTTTATAATTCCCATCCACCTTAACACCTTTCAGTATCTGCTTACTATTTCTGTGCAGCAGTTTGTGATTTATGCCTGAAGCCTCTGGTACACAAAGGTATATACACGTGAGGTTGTGTCTAGAAAATACTGGTGCTCTATACATGTATTTACAGGGTTTTTTTCCTCTGTGATTGATTTTGAATATTTTCTATTGCTTTGTATTCTAATTTACTAATCTTTTCTTCTGTGGTGTGCCTTATGCCAGATTGTTGGTAACTGATTTTATAAAAACCGTTTCTTCTTTTTAATTTTATGCCATCTTATAGATGATATACCTCTCTTTCTCTGTCTCTTCATCTGTGTTTGTATCTGTCTACCTTTTTGTATTAATATATATATGTATAAAAATAAAATTCATTTTTATGTAAAATCTCATTAGGGAGATAAAACATTTTTATCTTTAAATTTAAATACATTTTATTTGTAAAAGCAATAATTTGATAATAGATTCCCTTATTTAATTTTCCCTCTACCTTTTTCTTTTTAATTTTATAAAAATGTTTATATAGCTGTGAAGTGAAATGTACAAAGCCAAAGTCTTTTTAGAGAAATTCTACCCATAAATATTCCATTCTTTTTTTTTAAAAAGATTTTATTTATTTGACAGAGAGAAACACAGCCAGAGAGGGAACACAAGCAGGGGGAGTGAGAGAGGGAGAAGCAGGCTTCCCGCCGAGCAGGGTGCCCGATGTGGGACTTGATCCTGGGTCTCCGGGATCATGACCTGAGCCGAAGGCAGTCGCTCAACCAACTAAGCCACCCAGGCGCCCCAATATTCGATTCTTAAAACACAGTTTTTTTTAGGGACACCTGGGTGGCTCAGTCAGTTAAGCACTGCCTTCAGCTCAAGTCATGATCCCAGGGTCCTAGGATTGAGTCTGCATCAGGGCTCCTGCTCAGTAGAGACCTTGCTTCTCCCCCTTCCTGCTGCTCCCCTCAGTTGTGCTCTCTCTCTATGTCTGCCAAATAAATAAATAAATATTTAAAAAATATATTTTTAGGGTTTCCTGGGTGGCTCACTCAGTTAAACATTTCACTCAGCATCTGCTCAGATCATGATCACAGGGTCATAGGCTGGAGCCCTATGTTGGACTCAGTGAGCAGGGAATCTGCTTCTCTCCCTCTCCTTCTGCCCATCCTCCTGTCACATTCCCTCACTCTCAAGTAAATAAGTAAAATCTTTAAACACACACAAACACACACACATGCACACCATTGTTTTACTTTTTCTTTTGTGTATTCTCATTGAAAAAACATATGAAGCAAAGGAAATATTTATATTCTCAATCTATCTTTTCTTTGGTAAGGATTGAGTACCATTTGTGGTGTTTCCTATTGTGGTTTTCACATTTACAACATAGCCTGATCATCCTTTCCCAAGCATATAGAAGATGTTTTCTATTCTTTGTAGTTCTTTCTTATGTGGATCCTAATTCAAACAGTGCCATTGATTAAAAATTATTTGGGTTTTGCTTATATGTTTTGTTTTGTTTTGGTCTCTTGCTATTTAAAATAGTGCAACAATGAATAATCTTTTTTTTTTTTTTAAAGATTTTATTTATTTATTTGACAGAGAGAAACACAGCGAGAGAGGGAACACAAGCAGGGGGAGTGAGAGAGGGAGAAGCAGGCTTCCCACCGAGCAGGGAGCCAGATGTGGGGCTCGATCCCGGATCTCCAGGATCATGACCTGAGCCGAAGGCAGTCGCTTAATCAACTGAGCCACCCAGGCACCTCACAACAATGAATAATCTTGTGCTTTGCATTTTTATGTCTGTGCCACTTTGTTTTTGAGAACAGATTCCTAGGAGTAGTTTTTCTAGGTCAAAGGGTAAATTTATATATCATTTTACAGTTACCAAGTTACTTACCAGAGTGGTTGTATCATTTTTCATCTCTATGAACTTGATCATGAGAATCTGTTAAACTTTTAAGTTTTTGCCATTGTTATCAGTAACAAGTCATATCTCAGTATGGTAAATTTGCATCTTATTTACAAGGAAGTTTTACGTCTCTTCCCCTAAAATGAATCAGAGAGGGAGACAAACCATGAGAGATTATGGACTTGAAATAAACAGGGTTTCAGAGGGGAGAGGGATGGGAGGGTGGGCTAGCCAGGTGATGGGTATTAAGGAGGGCACATGTGATGAGCAGGGGTGTTATACATAACTAATGAATCATTGAACACTACATCAATAACAATGTACTATGTGTTGGCTAACTGAAAAAAAAAAGGAAAAAAAATAATCCATTAAGGATCTTACTAATAAGTTTAAAGTACATGGTGAATTCGTTTCTTAGGGCTTCTGCAACAAAGCACCACAATCTGGAATGGCTTACCCATGAAAATATATTCTCTTACAGTTCTGGAGGGTTAGAAATTTGAAATCAAGGTGTCAGCAGAGGTCACTCCTTCTAAGGGCTCTGCTGGAGGATGTGTTCCCTTCCCTCCTAGCTTCTGATGACCACTAGCGGTCATTGGACACCTTCGTTTGTAGATGTATCACTCCAATATTTGTCTCTCTCTTCACATGGCATCTCTTTGCATCTCTGCCTTCCCTTGGAGTTCTGTCTCTATGTCTGTATCCAAATTTCCCTCTTGTTATGAGGACACCAGTCATTGGATTAAGGGCCCATCTTTCTGCAGTTTCAGCTTACCTCAGCTAATTACATCTGCAAACTTATTTCCAGGTAAGATCACATTCTAGGTACTAGTGGTTAGAAGTTCACCATACCTTTTTTTGGAAGTACACAATTCAACCCAGAACCCAGGGGAGTTACCTCAGTATGTTGGCAATGTTAGAAAAAGCCTGTGATATTCAGCAGTGTTTTATTCTCCTCCCCTTCCACAGCCCGTGGTCAGATGATATTGTATAGCAACTTTACATCTGAGTTGGGCCACGTGATTATTTCTACAAATGGATGTGATAGAAGTAATGTGTGATATATTTCTCACAGAAATATGGAAATAAAACTCAAATTTCTGAATAACTCTTTGGAAAATAGCTTCTCCTATTCCTACTTGTATTGAAATGTTATTTGACTAAGAAATAACTTTAGTGATGTTATGCCTGTAAGAATGGAAAATTCTTTCTTAACAAGTTCAGAAGAGAAAGTTTAAGTGTTTGCTGCTGGTGGGTATCGGGTGGTGAAGAAACTTCTATCAGTGATTGAAAATGTGACCCAAGTTGTGCTGCCAAAAACTCTGGGTAAAATTGTTACCTACAACAACTTGGGAAGCAAAAACTAATTTAGGCTGCATCCCTCCTTGTCACTTGTTGGAGTCTTCCTTGGATAACATATTGCAAGAAAGAGGAGATCAGAAAATCTTTGGCCAGATTTTGAGCAGAAATAGAAAAGGATAGAGAAGTCCATAAGTTTTAAACTTTTCAGTCTTAAAAGCCTACTGATTTTCTCCAACCAAAAATAATAGATGTGAATTAAAAACAAGATCCATGATATTTCTCAGTTGAGCCTTGTCTCTTGGTCTTTAGGTAAACATCAGATGAATGTAATTCTTTTGCTTCACGTAGGCCCAGACTTTTAAAGGGAGGGAAAGCCATGGCCAAAAACACAACAAAAGCAAAAATAAAAAACTTAAGTCAAATTTGAAAGGGAGCTTTGGGCATGACTGCTGGCCCTTGGAGCTGACGGGAAACAAACAGATAAGAAGCATAAAAGGTTTTTAAGAGAATTAAAATGCCAAGGGAACGCTGAGTTTAGAATGAAATAAAATACACTGCAATTGTTGTAAGAGTCTTAAAAGAACACTCACAATAAATCCTGCAAGGGTGATGAAGGAATTTGATCCTCAGTGATTTGGCAAACTTAAAATGTAAGTACTTATAATGAAATTTTCTATAGGCTTAGGAACAGTGTTCCCACTTGCTATGAGAATATTACTGAATGCATTCCCCATTAAGATGGTCTAGACCTAGCAATTGAAGAGCTGTGTTATAAAATTCTTTTACAACCCCACCCCCCACACAAAACCAATTTAAGATTTTACTTTTTTTCCAAAAAAAGTAAAAAAAAAAAAACAAATCAAATATTTTATATTCCCAAATATAATGCCTAATAAATTAAAAATTACTTATTCGTGTTGGGCTTAGATAATTAACTTTCAAAAATATCTTCATGGTTCTTTGTTTCAGCAGTTATATTGAGTATGTGACTTGGATTGCTATTTGCCTAAACTAGTTTCTGCAAATAATATGATATAAATAATAAATTCATGAAAATTTGCTATGAAAATTGATTTCAGGTTATAATGGCTCCTAAGCCTCCTGATTCGTTGCCTGAAGTGTATGAAGTGAGTGCATAGGCATAAACATCTATATGTGTTGAGGGAGATTTACTGGCAGAACCAAGATTAGCGTATTAGAAAATCTATTACTAAAGGAAAAGTTGTTTTATGCTGTACTTTGTTAGAGGGATACATTTTTGAGGGCTGAATATTTCCTGATCTTAGGGAATTCCACTTAACTTCTGTTTGTGTTAGTCTCTCCCTGTATTTGGATCATGTAACATAAAAATTGTATTAAATATGGACTGTAGTCAAGACTCGGATGCTGTTTTCACATATGCATGTATAATTTTTATCTTGAGATGGGAAATGTGAAGAAAATGGCATTGAGAGTGACAGATCTAAAGCTATGACATGTTCAGATGTTAATATTTAAGGAGCTAAATATTCACAAATGAGTGCTAGGGAAGTGTAAGTGCTGTGATTTACACTGAGGAGAACGTAACAGGTTGAGGGTTAAGACAAAAATGAGAGCATTATTTCCCAAATTGTGTTCTATAAAAATAAGTTCTAGGGTTAAAATAAATTGTATAGCCAAAAAAAAAAATTCAACAGGTTCCTTAAAGGTCTCCATTAATCTGCTAATATATATATTGTGAGTCACAAAAAATTGCGTGATAGAGACTTCAGTGTAGACTGTGCAGAGTTTTCATACCTTTGACAATAAAGTTTTCATTAGTAGAATCTTTTAGCTCCAGTGTTCCAGGTATTGCCCTTAGGAAAATGACTGATTCTATAAAAAGAAGGGGCAATTATAGGAAAGTCTGTGTGGTTCTATTGATGTGAAGTAGTACTAACCATGATAATCAAATATAAAATGTGCCATAGGAAATTTATTCCTGATTTTGTAGTGAATGTGTCTGATGCACCAAGTATACATTCTTCATTATGATTGGCATGTATTAATTTAATTCCTCAATTTTAATTTTCTTTTTCTGACCACGGTATTGTCTTGTTCGTTCTAACTATATATACACGTATACTTCAAATAGACACTCGTGAGCAATACGTCAAGTACCCATAGAGCCGTGCAGTTTTTGCTAAAGAGAGTGGTGTGTCTCAGCCTGATGTGGGTGTGGAGCACAGAACAATGGCAGCACCCTGGGGACAATTACATTTGTGCTGGATGCAAACTTAACAATATCCTACTATGAACTGCAATACACGTAACAGGTGTTGGCTCGGCTGTTTATTTCCCTAGACAAATAAAATGGCTGAGTATTGAAAGATAACTCATAACATGAGGACAAGTGAATCAGAAGTGTCAGAAATGGTGTGTTTCTGAGAACACTTGACTCTATCTCCAGCAATTTTGGGCTAGTCATGCACTCTTTATAGGTTTCCATAGTAAGGAGGTTATGAAGGATTTGCACTGAGATATTTGCCATTCAAGAATATGATTGAGATCATTGCTTGAATGGTTTTGAAAAATAAAATGACTCCCACTTCCCGGATAGATTTGTATGTGGCTTAAAACTATTTAAATGACCGTTTTTATTTCATGATGGTTCATCTTGTCAAAAACATTATGCTCTATCACAGCTTAAAGGCCCACCTTTCCACAATGTTAATGTAGAATTTACTCTTAATTAATGTGTCTTTTGTGAATATACTATTGCAAAAACATTGTAAATCCACAATTACCAGAGGTTTCTCCATCTTGTATTTGTAATAAAAGTTTGATAAAATATTCCAGGAAGTAACTATGGTAGGAGGAGGAAAAATAGGTTTAAGTCTCATGAACTGTGATCAGTATTGGAATTTATTTAAAATTTAAGGAGTGAGAAGAGGGTGGGGGGAAGGGGTAACTAAGTAATGTTAATTAAGGAAGACACTTGATATAACGAGCATTAGGTCTTTTATGAAACTGATGAATCAATAAATTTTACCCCTGAAACTAATAATATATTATGTTAACTAAATTATTTATATAAAAATTTTTTTAAAGAAAAGAATTAAAATAAAACTTGAAGAGTTATTTTTGCCAGATGCTAATAACCAACTTAACAATAATTGGCTCCAAAACTAAACTAGTGAATTCAAAATTAATAAACATTTAGTCTCTGGACATTTTGTTTCCATTTTATTTTTATTGATTCTTTGATTCTTGTTGATTTAGACTGTGTTCTGCCTTTTTAAAGTGTTCTACTACCATCTAGTGTCAACAAATAGAAATTTCACCATTTCAGTTTACACATTTTTCAATTTATAAAATAATATTTGAAAGTTTGTATGGTTTTGACAATATAAGATATATAAAATATTTCACTTGAGTCAATATTAGCTTTTGGAGAAATAGAAACAAATTATACAGTATGGCACCTGAGATTACTAGAAATAATGCATTAGATTTAATACTCAGGGATATTTATTAAGAGATATTTTCTTTCTAAGTTACAAAAGAGACAAATAATTGACCATCTAATTTTTAAAATTTAAATTCCGGTTACTAATTTAAATCCAGTAGACACTGAAATCGATCGTTGAGATTTGCTTCCTGTGACAACAATTTTAACAGTATTTTCTGTGGAATCTATAGAAGGAAAGTATAGTTTAATATTTCTTCTAGCAGGTTGAGCTTGTATTTGTAATAAAAGTTTGATAAAATATTCCAGGAAGTAACTATGGTAGGAGGAGGAAAAATAGGTTTACGTCTCATGAACTGTGATCAGTATTGGAATTTATTTAAAATTTAAGGTTTAATATTATAAACCTTATTATAAAAATTATAGTTTTATTATATTTATTTATTATATTGTTATTATATTGTTATTATATTTATTATATATTATATTTATTATATATGTTCATATATAATATTATAAAAATTACAGTTTAATATTTCTTCTAGCAGGTTTGTATCTGTTTCTTTGTTAGTCACAATCTCAGCTCATCCCTCTATGATGTGGTATCTATCACTTGTTGTTATTAGGTAATCTTAATTTTCTCTTCTTTTTTTAAATTTCATGTTTTTATTTAAATTCCGGTTAGTTACCATACAGTGTGATATCTGTTTTGAGTGTACAATTCAGTTACTCAACACTTCCATGTGATGCCTGGTGTTCATTACAAGTGCCCCCCTTAATCCCCATCACCTGGTCTGCTCTCTCCTGGCCAGCCACCTCCCCTCTGCTTTCCATTGGTTTGTTCTTTATAGTCAAGTCTGTTAGTTTGCCTCTCTCTTCTTCTCCCCTAGGATTCTTTGTTTCGTTTCTTAAATTTCACATGAGTGAAATCATACAGCATTCTCTGACTGACTTCTCTTGCTTAGCATGACACTCTGTAGCTATATCCACCTTCTTGCAAATGGCAAGATTTTGCGATTTTTATGACTAATATGCCACTCTATATCTGTACCACATATTGTTTATTGATTCATCAGTCAATGGACATTTGGGCTCTTTCCATACTTTGGCTACTGTCGATAATGCTGCTATAAACATTGGGGTGCATGTATCCCTTCAAATTAGTATTTTTGTATTTGGGTAAATACCTAGTAGTGCAATTGTTGGGTCTTAGGCTAGTTGTATTTTTAACTTTTTGAGAAACCTTCATACCGTTTCCCAGAGTGGCTGAATCACTTTGCATTCCTACCAGCGGTGTGAAAGGGTTCCCTTTTCTTCATCTCCTTACCAAAACCTGCTGTTTCCTGTGTTGTTAATTGTAACTACTTTGTTGTGAGGGATATCACACTCTAGTCTGGGATAGTCTAATTTTTAAAGTACTGAAATATATGGCCTAGTAGTGCATACCTGGATGAATGGGAACCTTCAGTAAAACTCAGTTTACTCTTCATTGTTCACGTCTGCATTACTTACATATGAGAACCCTTGATTGATGAATTCAAAACTTTAAATAAGCATTCAAACTTTTGTATAGGCTGTCAGTGATACCTTATATTAGCATCCACAAGTCATTCAATAGTATAGTCAGTGTTTCTAGTTATAATTCGGATGAATTTGCATTCCTTGTCTTTATCAAATATACTATAATTCATCTGTAATCTGAAACTTGAATATTCTTCATTATTATTTTGTGTTTCAATAACAATCAGTAATTGTTCAGCATTTGTTATGTACTCACTGCTTCAACTCATAACCTTGAAGAGTAACACTGTCTCAAAATATTTGATTCTTGTACCTTTAGTCAACCTTGTAGACAACATAACCAATATTAAAAATTCAATATTGACCAAGTAGAAAATATAGCTATCAATAAACTAGTTATGGGTATATATTAATAGAGTTATACAAATTTCTGCTGAAGTAAAGGAATATTATGGTCATGTCCTTATTTCATTAAAACGTTTTGATACTTAAGACTGATTAGTAGCCACACACACAAAAAAAGTCAAAATGTCCTATCTGCTAGTTATTATAAGCTCATCTGGTTAAAATTTTACTGTAATGACTAAAGGAGTCACGCCAAAACTCACAGGTCTATGTTAATTACATTTCATTACAATGGTAAACTTGGGCTGTAATCCTATGAGGAGTAAGATCAGCATTTTAGAGCTGACTAATGTTCTGCGTTTCTAAAATTTGTTCTCTGATCCTTTACCACTTCTGTTTATTTGTGCGTTAGAGGATCATGCTGAAGTGTTTAAATACTATCTATAGTCCTATTCTACCTAAATTTACATCTCTTGTTTTTCAGGTCTTTCCTGAAATCCAGGCTCCCATATCAAATTGCCTACTCCACATTTCCACTTGAACATATAATGGTATTTCATAATACACATGTTCAAAAATACTAAACTCAGTTTCCCTCAGTCTTCCCCTCCTTTTTTCCTTTTTTGTTGCTAGTAATTCACACCTTTATGTTGCACGGCCCCAGATCTTCACTTCTCTCACCATACTCACTGGCAACCTTCAAGTATAACTTGACCCTGATGACCTCACACCATGTCCACACCTACCACCTTGGCCTTAACCACCTGCAACAGACTCCTAACTAGTGTCCCTGTTTTAATCCTTTCCCGTCCATTCTCTCCTCCATATTCTTAGATCAATAAAGCACTGGAGTAAGACTTTCAATACATATGTTTAACCATATTACTCTAGTTCTTAAAACTTCCATTGACATCCATATCACTTTGCAGAAAGGCCAAAATTTTTACAGTGACTTACAGATCTGGCCTCCAAATTGCCTTTCAGACATTATTTATTAATACTCTTCTTTACTTAGTCTTTTCAGAGTCCTCTGCCCGCCTTTTACTTCTCTGAGCACACACTGGATACTTCCACCACTTGTACTCACCACTTCCCGGACCCAGCACCCCCATACTTCTTTCCTCCTCATCCTTCGGTTATGGTACTTAGACGTGATCTTAAACAGAGATTTTCTCCAGCAGTCTATCTACAGCACCCCCATTCCACCCTTCATGTCCCTTACTCTCTGCTTTATCTTCCTTCACGGTGCTTATCACGATATACCATTTATACTATTCTTCTGTTGATTTTGGTGACTCTGTCCATTGTCTAGAATATAAACTAGGAAAATACCCAGTACTTAATTCTTCATTCACAGCTATATTGTAATACAAAGAACAGTATCAGGCACTTAATAAAGATAATGGCCAAATGAATGAACTGACAGATGCAATCAGTTTTCCCTTCAAAAATGTTCTGGATTGACTTCAGTGCAAGAATTATGTGGCTTTTGTACAAATTAAGCCATTTTTAAAAATATTTTTTAAAAAAAGTATTGAAAAGTATGATCTGATGTTAAAAATATTAAATCCAATACTCTATATCCAGGAAATCAAAGATCTCTGTGGATTAATTCACAAGACAGGAAAGCAGACCTGTCTTCCAGGCAAATAATGTGTTTCACTCACTTTCCTTTTATTGTTTCTAACTGAATACCTGGCTTTCTACCAACTAAATACGCAGTATCTGCATTCAGACCTAAATCCTCTCAAGCTGCTTAACAGTAGTTCAAGGGCAGGAAGCTCTGTGGCTTGTTGCAATGGAATGTCAAAAGCTAATGTGGTTAAGAGGCTGAAACATGTGCTTTCTTGTTCCTGAGGTGCCTTCGGCTTCTGTTAAACATTTCACACAGCAAGCTGAGGATGTATCAGGAAAAAATGTGTGTGTGTGTTTGGGGACTTTAGTGTTCTTTTACCTTTCTCCTCATTTTCTTGTGAGTAACAAGTCATGTATAGTAACTACTTTTTTGTCATAGGGCAATAAGAAAACATCAGAATTAATTATTAATGAAGAATCAAATATAGGGGCACCTGGGTGGCTCAGTTGTTAAGCATCTGCCTTCAGCTTAGGTCATGATCTTGGAGTCTGGGATCGAGCCCTGCATCGGGCTCCCTGCTTGGGCGGGAAGCCTGCTTCTCCCTCTCTCAGTCCCTCTGCTTCTGTTCCCTTTCTAGCCGTGTTTCTCTGTCAAATAAATAAATAAAATCTTTAAAAAAATCAAACATAGAAAAGGGAGACATTCTGTCTCTTTGTATATTGATTGATAGATTCTCCACCACAACCAGGTGAGATTTATCCCTGGGATGCAAGGGTGGTTCAACATTCGCAAATCAATCGATGTGAAAGGACAAATCCATAGGAGAGAAGAACCACATGGTCTTCTCAATTGATGCAGAAAAAGCATTCGACAAAATACAGCATCCTTTCCTGATCAAAACTCTTCAAAGTATAGGGATAGAGGGAACATTCCTCAACATCATAAAATCTATCTATGAAAAACCCATGGCAAAATCATTCTCAGTGGGGAAAACTGATAGCCTTCCCCTTGAGATCAGGAACAAGACAAGGATGCCCACTCTCACCACTATTGCTCAACATAGTGTTAGAAGTCCTAGCAACAACAATCAGACAACAGAAAGAAATAAAAGGTATTCACATTGGCAAAGAAGAAGTCACACTCTCTCTCTTTGCGGCTGACATGATACTTTATATGGAAAACCCAAAAGACTCTACACCCAAACTACTAGAACTCATACAACAATTCAGTAATGTGGCAGGATACAAAATAAATGCACAGAAATCAGTTGCGTTCTTATACACTAACAATGAAAATATAGAAAGGGAAATCAGAGAATCAATTCCATTTACTATAGCGCCAAAAACCATAAGATACCTTGGAATAAACCTAACCGAAGAAGTTAAGGATCTGTACTTGAGGAACTACAGAACACTCACGAAAGAAATTGAAGAAGACACAGAAAGAGAAAGACGCAGGAATCTATCAAAATCCTAGAGGATAGCATGGGCAGTAACCTCTTCGACATTCCATGCTCATGGATCAGAAGAATAAACATTGTTAAAATGTCTATACTGCCCAGAACAATCTATACTTTCAATGCCATCCCGATCGAAATTCCACCAACATTCTTCAAAGTGCTGGAACAAATGATTCTAAAATTTATATGAAACCAGAGGAGACCCTGAATTGCTAAGGAAATGTTGAAAAAGAAAAACAAAACTGGGGGCATCACGTTGCCTGATTTCAAGCCTTATTACAAAGCTGTGATCACCAAGACAGCATGGTACTGGCACAAAAACAGACACATAGGCCAGTGGAACAGAGTAGAGAGTCCAGATATGGACCCGCAACTCTATGGTCAAATAATCTTTGAAAAAGCAGGAAAAAATATCCAGTAGATAAAAAGATAGTCTCTTCAATAAATGGTGCTGGGAAAATTGGACAGCTACATATAGAAGAATGAAACTTGACCATTTTTTAGACCATACACAAGATAAACTCAAAATGGATGAAAGACCTCAACGTGAGACAGGAATCTATCAAAATCCTAGAGGAGGGGAGCGCTGGGTGGCTCAGTGGGTTAAAGTCTCTGCCTTAGGCTCAGGTCATGATCTCAGGGTCCTGGGATCCAGGCCCACATTGGGCTCTCTGCTCAGCAGGGGGCCTGCTTCCCTCTCTCTCTCTCTCTGCCTGCCTCTCTGCCTACTTGTGTTGGGCACCTGGGTGGCTCAGTGGGTTAAGCCTCTGCCTTTGGCTCAGGTCATGATCTCAGGGTCCTGGGATCAAGGCCCACATTGGGCTCTCTGCTCAGCAGGGGGCCTGCTTCCTCCACTCTCTCTGCCTGCCTCTGCCTACTTGTTATCTCTCTCTCTCTCTCTGTGTCAAATAAATAAATAAATAAATATTAAAAAAAAATCCTAGAGGATAACATGGGCAGTAACCTCTTTGACATCTGCCACAGCAACTTCTTTCAAGACATGTCTCCAAAGGCAAAGGAAACAAAAGCAAAAATGAACTTTTGGGACAAAAATAAAAACCTTCTGCACAGCACAGGAAAACAGTCAGCAAAACAAAGAGTCCACCCACGGAATGAGAGAAGACATTCACAAATGACACTATAGACAAAGGGCTGATATCCAAGATCTATAAAGAACTCAAACTGAACAACCAAAATGAAGATCATCACATCAAAAAATGAGTAGGAGACATGGATTCACTTATTCTAATAGTTTTTGGTTGAGTCTTTAGGGTTTTCTATATGTAGTGTCATGGCAGCTGCAAATAGTGATCATTTTATTTATTCTTTACCAATTTGGATATCTTCTATTTCTTTTTCTTATCTGGTATATCTGTAACTTCCAGTAATCTGTTGAATAAAAGTGGTGAGGATGAATAGCCTTGTCTTTTTCTTGATCCTAAAGGAAACGTTTTCAGGTTTGCCCCTATTGATGTTAGTGGTGGGTTTTTCAGGTATGGTTTTTATTGTATTGAGGTATATTCCCTCTGAAACCATTTTCAAAAAAAATCATGAGTGGATGTTGTATTTTGTCAAATGTCTTTGCTATATCTACTGAGATTATCATATATATATTTTTTCCATTCCTCTTGTTAATGTGATGTATCACACTGCTCGACTGGTATATATCAAACCATCCTTGCAAACCTAGACTAAATCCTGCTGGATCATATTGGATGATCCTTTTGAAGCATTGTTGAATTCAGTTTGCTTATGTATCTATAAATATGACTTTTGCATCAATGTACAAGAGGGATATTGGCCTACAAAAGAATTCCTTTTATAGTGTTTTGTCTGGATTTGGTATCAAAGTAATGCTATGCTCATGGAATGTCTTTGCAAGTTTTCCTTTGTCTTTTATTTTCTTGTAATGTTTGAGAAGAATAAGTATTCACTTTTCTTTTTATTTTTCTTGAGTTGGCATATTTTTTTATTTTTAAATTTAATTAATATATAATGTATTATTGGCTTCAAAGTTAGAATTCAGTGATTCATCAGTCTTGTATAAGACCCAGTGCTCATGACATCACATGAGGTAACTGGGTGATGGACATTAAGGATGGCATGGTACTCACTTTCCTTTAAATGTTTGGTAGAATTCACATGTGAAGCCATCTGGTCCTGGACTTTTGTTTATTGGGAGTTTTTTGACTACCAGTTCAAATTTGTTACTTATGGTTGGTCTTTTCAAATTTGCTATTTCTTCCTGATTCTGTTTTGGAAAGTTGTATGTTTCTAGGAATTTATCTGTTTTTATATAGGTTGATCAATTTGTTGGCATATAATTTTTCATAGTATTATCTTCAAATTTTTATATTTTTGTGATTTTGGTTATTTCTTCTTTATTCCTGATCTTCTTTATTTCAGTCCTCTTATTTTCTTGATGCATCTGGCTAAGGTTTATCAATTTTGTTTATTTTTAGAAAGACCCATGTCCTGGTTTCATTGATCTTTTCTATTTTTTCTTAATCTTTATTTCTACTGTAATCCATCCAGCTTCCCTCCCTCCCTCCCTCCCTCCCTCCCTCCCTCCCTCCCTTCCTTCCTTCCTTCCTTCCTTCCTTCCTTCCTTCCTTCCTTCCTTCTTTCCCTGCCTCTTTCACTCCCACCCTCCCTCCCTCTCTCACATCCTCTCTCTCTTTCTTTTAACAAACTTGGTACTATATTCTTCTCTTTGTGTTTCCC
>PITA01017725.1:0-25808 GCA_004023965.1 Spilogale gracilis | reverse complement strand
CTTCCCTCTTAGAACTGCTTTTGCTGTGTTCCAAAGATTTTGGACTACGGTATTTTCATTTGACTCCATGTATTTTTTGATTTTTCTGTTAGATTTATTCATTGATCCATTTTTTAAAAACTAGCATGTTGTTTAGCCTCCAAGTTTTTTCTCCAGCTTTTCCCCCTTGTAATTCATTGTGCCCATAAAAATGCTTGATATAGGGGTGCCTGGGTGGCTCAGTTGGTTAAGCAACTGCCTTCGGCTCAGGTCATGATCCCGGAGACCTGGGATCGAGTCCCACATTTGGGCTCCCTGCCCAGCGGGAAGCCTGCTTCTCCCTCTCTCACTCCCCCTACTTGTGTTCCCTCTCTGGCTGTGTTTCTCTGTGTCAAATAAATAAAAATCTTAAAAAAAAAACTTGAAAAAATGCTTGATATAAATTGAAATTTCTTAAATTTACTGAGACCTTTTCTGTGATTTAAATGTGATCTAGCCTTGAAAATATTCTATATCCACTTGAAAAGAATGCCTATTCCCCTGTTTGGAAGGAATGTTCTGTATGTATCTGTTAGGTTCATCTGGTCTAATGTGTCATTCAAAGCCACTGTCCCCTTGATTTTCTGTCTGGATGATTTGTCCAGTAATGTAAGTATGTTATTAAAGTCTTGCACTGTTACTGTATTACTGTCAATTTCTGCCTTTACATCTTTTAATATTTGGTTTACATATTTAGTTGCTCCTGTGGTGGGTACATAGATCTTTAAAATTTTATAGCATCTTGTTGGATTGATCCCTTTGTCACTATGTAATGCCCTTCTCTGTCTAATGCTACAGTCTTTGTTTTTATTTTTATTTTTTTTAAAGATCTTGTTTATTTGACAGAGAGAAACACAATTAGAGAGGGAACACAAGCAGGGGGAGTGAGAGAGGGAGAAGCAGGCTTGCCGCTGAGCAGGAAGCCTGATGTGGGGCTCAATCCTGGGTCTCCAGGATCATGACCTGAGCTGAAAGCAGTCGCTTAACCAACTGAGCCACCCAGGTGCCCCCAGTCTTTGTTTTTAAACTCTACTTTGCCTGATATAAGTATTACTATTTTGGCTTTTAGTTGTTGCTTCCATTTGCATGGGATATCTTCTTCCATCCTTTTACTTTCACTCTTTATGTGTCTTCATGTCTGAAGAGAATCTTTTATGGAGAGCATATATATAGGTCTTATTTTCTTTTTATCTATTCAGTCATCCTATGTCCTTTGATTGAAACATTTGATCCATTTACATTTAAAGTAGCTATGGATAAGTATGTACTTATTGTCATTTTGTTGATTTTGGGTTACCATTGTCTGTGTATAACAGTTTATATTAAGATTTTTGTTGCTAAGTTTGAATACATTTTGAAAGCACTAAGTTTTTAGTCTATCCTCCACATTTTATGTATATGATGTCACATTTTACATTTTTTTTATTTTATATAGCCCTTGACTAATTTTTGTAGATATAATTGATTTTATTACTTTTGTGTTTTAATCTCCATTTTATAGGTTATTAAGTAATTAGTAATTAATCTATCTTTAATAATTACTTGCTTTTACCTGGGAAATTTTTTTCTTTCATAATTTACTTACCCTGGTAATGGCCTTTTCTTTCTACTTAAAGAATTCCCTGCAACACTACATGCCAAGCTTATTGAGTGGTGGTGAACTCCTTTAACTTTTGTTAATCTGGGAAACTCCATCTTTCCTCAATTCTGAATGATAAACTTTCTTGGTAGGGTATTCATTGATGTAGGTTCTTTCCTTTTAGTACTTTGAATATCATGCCACTATCTTCCTGCCTGCAAACTATCTGGTAAAAAATGAATTGTGAGCCTTATGGGGTTTCCTTGTAGGTAACCATTTTGTTTGTTTGCTTGCTTGTTTGTTTTTCCCTCTTCCTACTTTTCAGATTCTCTATCATTACTTTTTGCAACTTTAATTATGTATATTGGTTTGGACCTTTTTGGGTTTATCTTTTTAGGGTTTCTCTGTTCCCTGGACCTGGATATCTGTTTTCTTCTCTCAAATTAGGGAAATTTTCAGCTATTTCTTCAAGTAGCTTTTCTGCTTCCTTCTTTATCTCATCTTAGATCCCTATAATGTGAATGTTATTACCCTGGATGATAATGCAGAGTTCCCTTAACCTATTCTTATTTTTTATTACTGATCTTCCTTTTTGCTGTTCAGGTTGGTTGCTTTCCATTACCCTGCCTTCCAGATTGCTAATTCATTCTTCTGCATCCTCTTATCTGCTGTCATTTCCCTTTTCTGTAGTTTTCATTTTAGTTATTGTATTCTTCTCTTCTGACTGTTCTTTTATATATTTATTTTTATTATTAACATATAATGTATTACTTGTTTCAGGGGTACAGGTCTGTGATTCATCAGTCTTACACAATACACAGCACTCATCACAACCCATACCTTCCCCAGTGTCCATCACCCAGCCACCCCTATTTCCCCCCATCCCCACTCCAGCAACCCTCAGTTTTTTCCCTGAGATTAAGAGTCTGTTACAGTTTGTCTCCCTCTCTGGTTTTGTCTTGTTTCATTTTTTCCTTTCTTCCCTTATGATCCTCTGCCTTGTTTCTCCAATTCCACATATCAGTGAGATCATATGATAATTGTCTTTCTTTGATTGATTTATTTTGCTTAGCATAATACCCTCTGGTTTCATTCACATTTGCCATGTTGCAAATGGCAAGATTTCATTTTTTGATGACTGCATACTATTCCAGTGTGTGTGTGTGTGTGTGTGTGTGTGTGTGTGTGTGTGTGTGTGTAGCTACAACATCTTTGTCCAGTCATCTGTTGATGGACATTTGGGCTTTTTCCATAGTTGGGCTCTTGTGGACATTGCTGCTATAAACATTGGGGTGCAGGTGCCCCTTCAGATCACTACCTTTGCATCTTTGGGATAAATACCCCATGGTGCAATTGCCAGGTGGTAGGGTAGCTCTCTTTTCAAATTTTTGAGTACTGGTTCTTTTTAATATTTTCAGTGTCTTTGTAAACATCCTCACTGATCATCTGTTCTTCTCTCAAATGAGGATTACCTTTGTGATCTTTATTTTGAACTCTTTCAGGCATATTGCTTATCTCCATTTCATTTAGCTCTTTTTCTGTGATATTTGTGTTGTTTTTTCATTGGGGAGATATTTCTCTGTCTCCTTACTTTTCCTAACTCTCTTAGGTAAGTAAGCTACTATTCCTGGTCTAGAATGTAGTGGTCTTGTATAGGAGAGATCCTGTGCTGTCTGAAAGTGTAATATTCCCTAGTCACCAGAACTAGGCATTTTAAGCCTATCTGTCCAATTGTGGGCTGCAGGTGCCCTCCTTTCGTGGCTAAGGTGAGATTCCTATGGGCACAGTGGTGATAGGGGCAGTTCTTCACCTCAGCTAACTCCAGTGACCCACTTTGCCTTCGTGGAGCCACTGGGCAGGATTTGTTTCCTAGAGTGTTTAGAGGCCAGCTCTGGCCACCTGGATTTTCTGGTGTGGGCCAGCACTCAGACTAGCTGTCAGCAAGTAGCCTCTGTCACAGCTGCAGGCACACTGAAGGGCAGGGCTTGCTCCCTGCACAGCCAGCTAAGAGGCCGGCTATCGGAACTGCAGGCACACTGGTGTGTGTGCTTATTTCTCCCTTCTCAGGGCAGGAATCACTTTGATGTGGTGCTGGTCTGGCCTGGCCATGGCTGCCTGCTGGGAATGGGCAGGGCCCGCTTTAATAGGGGCACCTTCCAAGCCCTGTGGGTTGGGTGTGTTGGTGCAGGGCATGTGGTGTTGGCAGGGTAGATAAAAGATGATTAGAACTGGCTCCCAAAATGTTTAGCTCCCTAAGCTGGGGTAGGGCAAGAAAAACGGTGACCATCAGCACTTTTGCTCCCAGAGATATTTTCTGCTTTTCAGACACCCTTTCTAAAATTAGTAAATCTTCTTCATCTATACCCTAGGGGGTTTTTAAGCTGCTGCTTCTGTGCTGTATCTCAGAACAAATTATTTAGTGTGATGACTTTTTTTAGAGCAGAGACTTAGTCTCCTATAACTCTCAGGCTCTTCTGGAGTTAAGCTCTACTGACTTTTAAAGCTTCTGGAGTTAAGCCCTGCTGATTTTCAAATCCAGGCATTGGGGGTCTCATCTTTCCAGTGTGGATCCCAGGGTTGGGGGTGCCCAGTGTGGGGCCTGGTCCCCTTCTCAGTGATTATCATGTCCCTCCCATTTGTAATCAACTCTGGCAGTTTGGTTCTTAACCAATTGCCTGCCCTTCCTATGCTTTCAATGTGGCCTTCTTTCTAAGACTTAACTGTGGAAGATCTGTTCTGTTAGTCTTCAGGTCCTTATCTGAGTTAGTTGCATAGATGTAATTGTTGCCTTGGTGTGTCTCAGGATCCTCAGAATCCTGCTATCTTCCCAACTTCCGTATCTTCTTTTTTTTTTTCCCAGTTTGGTTGCATTCCAGTATTCTGTCCTCCAGATCACTCTTCTTCTGTATCTTTTAATCTGCTGTTGATTCGCTGTAGTGTATTTTTCATTTCATTCCTTTTGTTCTTCAACTTTTGTTTATATTTTCTGTCTCTTTGTTGAAGTTCTCACTGAGTTTATTCACTCTTCTCTAAGTCTGGTGAACATCTTTATGACCAATACTTTGAATTCTTTATCTTTATTTTGTTTAGTTCTTTTCTGAACTTTTGTATTGCTTCTTTTTTGGGAACATATTCTTCTCATTTTGTTTCTATGAATTCGGCAAAACAGCTACTGCTCTCAATATTAAAGGAGTAGCCTTGTGTAGGAACATCCCGTGTCGATGGCATGTATCTGGCAGCTTTGGCCAGCTGGCGGGAGGTTCATCAGGTGCAAGCCAGTGTTTTGAGGCACTTTGCCCTGGATAGTCTCTTGTAGGATGGCTGGAGCTTAGGTGGATATGGGCTGAGGCTTTACGTGCAAGGGCATCCTGGTGGGATGGGTAGAGCAGAAGCCAGCATGTCCTGAGGTGCTCCATGCCTTTGCTGGAGATGCTGAGATGCCTGGAGATGTAGAGCACAAAGGCCAGGGATGTTAGAGTGTGTGCCACCCAAAGATAGCTGTGTTGGGATTGTTGAAACTGGAGTGTGTTCTGTGGCCACCTTGGGATGATGGCTGGAACTGCTATGGGCTAGGAGTCTGAGGCTTGTGGAGGTGGCCAGCTTGCTAAAGCATTTGGGCCCTGCTTCTGCCCTTGCTGTCAGGTGGAGGGGGAGCATAAACAGTGGTGCTTGCCAGCACCCATGACCACAGAGAGAGTTGCAGTAATTTTTCCATTGTCAGGAAGAAGCTCTAGGGATTATGAATGCCTTTTCTTCACTTATAGTCTAGTTATCCTTTAAACTGCTGCTTTTTTGTTTCATTTTTTGGTATCTCAGGGTGGGGGAATCTGAGCATGGTCCGTTTAATGCTATCCCTTCCTACTGCATTTTGTGGTATCGGGTTATAGGATTTCCATCAGTACCATATATGTGTCTCTCCTGCTGTTCTTTGTGTGGTCCCTCTATTTGTCTGGTGAACTCTTGATCTCCTCTTCAATTTTGAATTATAATCTTGTTGGGTAGAGTATCATTTTTTTTAAGCTTGTTTTTCCTCTTAGTACTTTGAATATCTCATGCCTACCACTTCTAGCCTACAAAGTTTCTGCTGAGAAATAAGCTGATAATCTTATGGTGCTTCCCTTAGATAAAAATAAATTTTTTCCTTGCATTTAAAGTTTTTTAATGTTTAATTTTTGCCTTTTTTTTATTATAATGTGCTTTGATGTGGATCTCTTTGGATTTATCTTGTTTGGGACAGTCTGCACTTCTTGGGACTGCATATCTGTTTCCTTTATAGGGTATTTTCAGCTGTTATATCTTCAAATAAGTTTTCTGCTCTTTATTCTCTTCTCCTCCTGCAACCTTTATAGTATGACTACTAATTGGTATTCTTGATGTTATCCCAGATGTATATTAAACTATCCCTATTTCCAAAAAAATCTTTCTTTTGCTGTTCAGTTTGGGTGATTTCCAGTACCAGGTCTTCCAGATTGCTAATTCATTCTTCTCTATCATCAAATCTGTTGTTTATTCCCTTGGTGTATTTTTCATTTGTTATTGTAGCCCTCAGCTCTGTTTAGTACCTTTGTATATTTCCTCTTTGTTGAAGTTCTGTTTATCCATTTTTCTCTTAAATTCAGTAAGCGTCTTTATTGACCATTACTTTGAACTCTATCAGGTAGATTGCTTAGCCCTAATTCATTCATTCTTTTTTTTGAATGCCTTTTTTCTTTTTCTTTCATTTGGTACACGTTGCTCTGTCTCTTCATTTTGCCTAACTCTGATTCTAAATATTAGGTAGTTCATCTATGTCTGCTGGTCTTGAAGGAGAGGCCTTATGCAAGGGATCACAGCAAGAGATCCTGTGTGGCTCAGAAGTGCAATCATCTGTCCACTAGACCACATGCTCCAGGGCTGTTCACTCTGTGGACGGCATGCATTGCCCTATGGCAGTGGTGCCAGACTGCTGTGGGTGTATTGCTGTGGAGGAGAGGTGCCTGTCCCAGCTGGCTGTGCATCTGGAAGCAACTGATGTAGGTGTGCTAATGGGATTAGGTTGGTGCCTAGCCTGGCTGGCTGTGAGGACCCGCTGAGATCCAGGGTTGTGCGGGGTTCTTAGTGGGGCATGCTCCCTGGCATTAGGAGTCTAGAGGGAGGATTCCAAAATAACACCTGCCAGTGCTGGGATCAGCATGGCAGAATGAGTGAACAAAAGTGGCTGCTGCCAGTGTCTCTCTCTCTCCATGGAGAGTCCCAGCTCTCTCCTGACTCTCTGGCAGACACTCCAAAATTTATAAGTGGGTTTATTCACCTATGGTGTGCATACTTTTCAATCTGGTATTTGTACACTGGTTTCTGGGTTGAGTGAGTCTGTACATGAGCCTTTTTTAAGAATGGGTTGTCCTTTCCCTGCAGTTCTAATTTTCTTGGACATGCTCCCTTTTGGTTTTTATAGACATATGTTTTGGGGACTGCTCCCTCCTTTGTAGGATGTAAGGGTTCAGGTTCCTGATGTAGATCTCAAATATCTTGCTTTTCAGGGAAAAGCTAATAACTATGAGAACTCTCAACCATCGAACACTGTGCCAGGAGTGTGTGTTCTTTAGTGAGACCATATCTCTGCTTCTTCTACCTGTCTCAGTACTTTGTCTTTTTTGAGAAGGCTCTGTGAATCCAGTTTCTAGTTCTCCTTCTGTGGAAATTACTCTGAATGTAATTGTAGTTTTTTGTGTCCATTGGTTCAAGTGAGTTCAGGATCTCCCTGTGCTGTCATCTTGAATCCTGACCCCTCAAGAAGGTTATTATACTTGGTCAATAGTTGTACCTTTGGTAACATAAAAATTCCTGGCTCATATTGCCTGCTACAGGCTATTTCTAGAAAATTACTACTTAAGATTTAGTTTTTGTTTGTTAGAGAAGCAAGTTATATTTGTTAGTCTCAGTAAATATGAGTAGGAAGACAGTAACAGATTGTCATGTGTGTCTGTGTCTCTGTTTTTCATTTGGGGTGGAGATAGTGAGCAATAGTGACAGAATTAAAACTCCTACTTGTCCTTTTTACAATTTAAAGGGTGACAATCTAATGATAGTTGTTCACAAGTAGAGTGCTCACTCTTACTGATTTCTGTCTTTGGTTGATTAAAGAGAGCGCTGGTTGAAGGTCACAGTCTTGACTTTGTGTCTACTTCCAAAGACGTAACAGATAGTTCCTGCTTCCCCGAGTCCCTGTGCTTGCTGCTCAGCCCCAGTGAGTGCCAATCATGGAATGTATATGAGTGGCGCTCCTTGGGGTTATCACCATGGCAACCCACATGCAGACCTGTAAATGTGTGTTGAACGCCACGATCTCTAAACCAGAAATAAAACCCATGGTCCATTATATTTTTAGTCTAAAGGACGTTCTGAATAGAATATCAACCAAGATTACATCACAAAAACTTTGAATGTATTTACAGAGTGAATAAGTTACATAGATCAACTTTGAACATGTTTTTGATGTGCAGCTGGCTTACATGCACACAGCTAACACTTGACAGCATTAATTTGAAGGATAAAACTTAAGAATGGCCCTTTACATATATGTTACAAATAAAATATGACATTTCTTAAGTAACAAAGTGACAACTCATAGTTTATCTTTATGGTTCTACTTCTGGCTATCCAAATGGATATTAAAATATGCATGCATGACAGGTGAAAAGACTTGGAATTTATAATGTGAATTTCTTTAACTTTTTCTACAAAATGGCAAAGTTGGTTAAAATTAACACTCATCCTTTTGTAGTATAAATATGCTCATATAAGCAACCTTCTAGTAAAAAGCAGCCAAGACCCCTACAAAAAGGTCTATCTGGACCATATGTGGTGCTAGGGTCCTAATCACAGACTCCTGCAAAGAGATTCAGGGCTTTCAGAAACAGTAGCCTAGCAACATAAGAAAGGTACTTCATAGCAGCTCCTTTTAGATACAATAATTGTATTCAAATTACAGTGTATATTAAATTGTCCATTTACAGTTCCCTTTTCACATAAACAGGCTGTCGGCTTTTGACCATCTTACAGTTTTCAGTGGCCAGCTTCATTCTGCCTGCCCCTTCCTCAGCCCACCAAAAAAAGAAAAAAGGAAAAATAAAAGAATGTACAAGTTTTAGCATATAAAATATTTTAGTGAGGAAAACATTGCACTTTTGCCAATCTAAAATTATTTCTAGAAAGGAAAGGTATTGTTCAGTGTAGTCGGCTTTGGTATGCAATGGAAGTCACTTTCTTCAGTAGTGAGTTGCATCTGCTCAGTAATATAACACCTTTGTGTCACACAGCAGAACGGATGGAGTCCATCCCAGAATGTTCTATGCTACCTTGCTTCTGATAGTATTGCTACACGTTGGAAGCTCTGTCACCCTGTTCAGAAAAAGTCCTACAGGTAACAAGAGGGAGAACAGTCTGACCAAGCCTTCTGAAGGCTGAAAAGACACTGAATGACGTCACCCCAGCATGACAGCACCCCCAGCTTGGAACCCATGGGGGATGGGAGGCTCCTGTCAGAGACTAGTGCCAGAAACACTGGAGTCTGGAAGAAAAGTAGTGAGGACCCGGTAACTCTGGGCCCTGCGAATCATGTCCCGGATCTCCATGTTCAGCTCCATTAGCTTGGTGCAGATTTCGGTCAGGCTCTGGTTAGACCCCACCAATGCGTAAGTACCCGTTTGTCCCAGAGTTTGATGGCGGAAATAAATGTTCAGTAGTGTCTGGACCTCATCATCAGAACTGCTTCCAAAGATGTCATTGGGCCACAGACTTCTGCAATCAAAACAGCATAGATTAGAAGCACTATCGGTTACAAAGTTGAGAGGTTATGAGCCTTTGCACTATAAGAATATTTTGAGATATAAGTCACATACTACTATACAAGTCAATCATCTGAAGCATATAACGCAGTGGCTTTTAGTATATTCAGAGTTTTGCAAACATCACCATACCGATTGTGGAATATTATTGGTTGTGATAAAAATACCTAAAACTTCTAAATATCAGAACAGAATTTGATAATTATCAAACATTTGCTATAGTATTCTGGTTCCAATGAATATGTACTATTAAAATGTAGGGGGAAAAGATGCATTCAAATAATAGTTTTCAAAGTATACCCCAACATAATTTGAACTGTTTCAACATTACAGGGATGATAAAAAACCAGAAGTAAAACCTATACTTTAAACATATAAATTCTGAAATCACATAGTTGTCATGGTAGTAATGGTAAGGATCTGAGCAGGATGTGTATAAAATATCTAGATGTCTCGGGCGCCTGAGTGGCTCAGTGGGTTAAAGCCTCTGCTTTCGGCTCAGGTCATGATCTCAGGGTCCTGGGACCGAGGCCCATGTCGGGCTCTCTGCTCAGCAGGGAGCCTGCTTCCTTCTCTCTCTGCCTGCCTCTCTGCCTACTTGTGATCTCTCTCTGTGTCAAATAAATAAATAAAATAAATCTTAAAAACAAAATATCTAGATGTCTCATCTGTAGTGATTCAGTCCCCAACCATGACAAAGTAGTTATTAGGCATGCATTTCCTTTTACTGTTTCTAAAAGAAATAGTAGAATTACCTGCATTCCCTGATTTGCCGTAAAGCCTTGCCAAGTTCATTGTTCTTCAGGCACTCCAGCATGGACTGGATGGCTGCTTCAGTGGATGTGAAGGTTGGCTCAGTCCATGCACCCTCGATATAGAGGGGGTCAGCTGCCATGGCTGCAGTGGCCTCCTTCAGGTTCTTCTTTAAGTCACTCAGTTCCCTGGACATATTTAGCAGCTGTTAAAAAAATATATATATATTTTTACCATAGTTAGTTGCAGGCTAGATGTTGCATCCCCAAGCGAGAAAATTTTTATTTCTCTGCTGCTGGTTAAGCACAAGCTAAATATCTTGGTCAACTAAAACTGAACAAAGAGGACTACAACCTGGAATGTGTAAGGGGTTATATACGTTGCCTGACTTTCTGTATCAACCACTGGGATACTCTCCTTAGATGAGAGGTTGACATTTCCTTTAAAATGTTTTCTATTTAAATAGAAGGGCATATCCAGAGTTGAAATGCATAAGACAACAGGCTTGGGTAGAGCTGAGTTCAAATGCCAATTCTGCATTGTATTGTGGGACCACAGTCAAGTAAGTAGACTTTTATGTGCTTCAGTTTTCTCATCTGTGAGACTGAAGACATTACCCACCTCACAGGTAACTCTAAAGATGAGATGATGTATATAAAATGCTTAATACAGCTTGGCACATAAGTACTTAATAAGTGTAATCATGAACATGCTTAAAGCATGAACTTGTTTAAAAATAACTTTCATTATTTGTATACTATGAGAAAAGATGAAAGATATAATTTAAGGAAGAGGAAAAATCTCAAGGTAATGTTAGTATTCATGTTATAGAGTTAAGAGGTATTTTACCTCAGAATTACTGATACCAAAAGATAAATCATAAAAAGAGAACCTATGTCACTTTTTAGTGCCCCCCAAATATACTTATGGAAGTCAACTGTTTTGCAATTTGATCTCAAGAGCATTTTTAAAAAGTTGATATGCCTTTAAAGATTTGTTTGCCTTTGTAAAGTAAGTTGGTGATGTCTGTTTTCTTTGGAAAGTTGATTTACCCAACATCTTCATCTTTACTGATTCCCAGCTAGTTCACTGGACCATGTATAGAACCAAAAGCCCTCCACTGACAAAGACAATTTGTCTTCACAGAGATGACTGTTAAATACAATCACCTTATTTGTCTTCACAGGGATGACTGTTAAATACAATCTCCTACCCCAGTACTAGGTTTAACATTTACTGAGGCAATCCTTTTAAAGTAAGGTATAAAAAAAGGTATTTGGGAAGATGGCAGAGTAGGAGGATCCTGATCTCACCTCCTCTCAGGGATACACTGAGGCTACAACTACATATAATGCAACTCCCTTGGAAAACAACCTTAGGACTAGCAGAACAGTTTTACAGCTAAAGATACAAAGAAAAGCCACACTGATAAGGAGGGGCAGAGGGCCAAACCCTGGGTGTGATGATCCATAAGGAGGAGCAATATCACAGGTGCAGAGGTCTTTCCTGAGGAGTGAGGGGGTTAAGCCCCACATTAGGCACTCTGTGTCTTGGGGATCAACATGGGGAAGATGAGCCCCTATAACATCTGACTTTGAAAATCAGTGAGGCTCCAGAAGAGTGGGAGACTATATTAATATATTAAATATTAAACTGAGACTCTGCTTTTAAAGGCCAGTGTATTCTATCCATCATTCCAAGACTCATTACAGAGGTAGTAGTATAAAAAGTACCTGGGTTATATATGAAGATTTATGGACTAAATTTTAGGGCATGCTTCAGATAGGCAGGGATCTGTAGGAGCTTTCTTTTGGAATAGAAGTGTTGGAAGCCAACTTTTTTCTTCATCTCCTTAAGTCTGGTGGTAGCCAGTTCTAACAGTCTCATCTACTATGCTAGCACTGCTTGCCCTGCCCTGGCAGATACCCTTCCTACTACATAGGGCAGGCAGTCACAGCCAGGATGGGCAGGCTTCTCACCAAGAATGTACCAGGGGCTAACCCCATCTACCAGCAGGCCTGTGGCAGCTACAGCCAGGTGACTTAGCCAGCCTAGCTGGGGTCAGCCCTGCTCACTAATGTGCCTAAAGCAGTCAGTTGTGGTCCAGTCACAGAAAGAAGGCACATATAGCCCACACAGGGGACACCCACGGAGTGCCTGGTTCTGGTGGCCAGAGGAATGCACTATAGGCTCCACAGAACACCTTTTACATAGGGCCACTACTTTCAAGGCATAATACACTGAAACAGAGGTAGACAAAATGAGGAAAGAGGGGAATGTGTTCCAAATGAAAGAACAAGATAAAACCTCAGAAAAAGTATGAAATAAAACAGATAAGAGTTGAAAGTAATGGTCATAAAGATATTCACTAGACTTGAGTAGATGAACTCATGAGAATTTCAACAAAAAGAAAATATAAACAAGAACAAGTCAGAGCTGGAGAATGCAGTAACTGAAAAGACAAATACAATGGGGGGATTAAAAGTAATTAGAGATGCAGAAGAATGGGTCAGTGACCTGAAAGACTGAGTAATAGAGTTCACCCACACAGAATAGCAAAAAAAGAAACTGAATTATAAAAAATAAGGATAAGTTAAGGGACCTTGAAACAACATCAACTTTACTCATTGATCAGAAGGAGGACAGAGAGAAAGGGGCAGATAACTTATTCAAAGACATACTAGCAGAGAACTTCCCTAACCTGTAGAATGAGACATCCAGGTCCAAGGAAGTACACAGAGCCTCTAACAATGATGAACCCAAGGGAGGTTTTTAAAATGTCAAAAAGCAGCAATAGGAAAGCAATTAGTTATGTAAGAGGGAAGCCTCATAAGGCGATACGCTGATTTCTTAACAGAAACTTTGAATATATCATGCCACTCCCTTTTGGCCTGCAAAGTGCTGAAAGAAAAAATGTCTACAACTAAGAATACCCTACTTAGGAAGCTTATCATTCAGAATTGAAGGACAGCGTTTCCCAGAAAAACAAAAGTTAGAGTTTATCACCACTAAAGCAGTCTTAACAAGAAATGTTAGAGAGACTTCTTTAAGCAAGGAAGTGTCCATAACTAGGAGAAATTATGAAAACCAAGAATAACACTGAAGGAAAGAAAGTCATTTAAAAAAAAAAAAAAAGGAAGGAGAACTACAGAAATAACCAGAAAAGAACAAACTGCTATAAATACATAC
The DNA here is from genome assembly GCA_004023965.1 of Spilogale gracilis. NCBI lineage: Eukaryota > Metazoa > Chordata > Mammalia > Carnivora > Mephitidae > Spilogale > Spilogale gracilis. Next base: position 12,443 of record PITA01017725.1, on the reverse strand, counting down.
CTATTATTAATTACTTTGAATGTAAATGGACTAAATGCTCGTATCAAAACACATAGGATGAATGAATGGATAAAAAGAAAAACAAGACCCACCTGTATGCTGCCTACAGGAGATTTGCTTCAGACCTAAGGACACACACAGACTGAAAGTGAAGGAATAGAAAAAATATTCCATGGAAATGGAAAAAAAAAAAAAAAAGCTGGGACAGAAATACTTAACGCCAGATAAAATTGACTTTGAAACAAAGACTAACAAGAGAGAAAGAACATGCTATTAAGCAAAAGGATCAGGGAAGAAATCAAGAGAAAAATAAAAAAAATACCTTGAAACAAATGCGTATGGAAACAATTGCTGGGTCATAGGGTAGTTCTATTTTTAACTTTTTGAGGAACCTTCATACTGTTTTCCAGAGTGACTGTACCAGTATGCATTCCCACCAGCAATATAAGAGTGTTCCCTTTTCTCCAGATCTTCACCAACACCTACTGTTTCTTGTGTTGTTAATTTTAGCTGTTCTGACTAGTGTAAGGTGGTATCTCATCATGGTGGGTTTTTTTTTTCTTAAGATTTATTTATTTTAAAATGAGAGAGAGAGAGTGTGAGTTTAACATTCAACAAAATTCAACAAAGAAGGTATAGAAGGGACATACATTATTAACATAATGGAGGCCACATATTACATCCTTGTAGCTAATACCATACTCAATTTTCAGCTTTTCCTCTAAGATCAGAAACAAGCCAAGGATGGCCACTCTTGCCACTTTTAATCAACATAGGAGTGCCTAGCCACAGCAGTCAGACAAGAAAAAGAATGAGAAGGCATCCATATTGATAAGGAAGAGAATAAACTGTCACTATTTGCAGATGACATGATACTATATGTAGAAAACTCCAAAGACTCCACCAAAAGTGGGGAGAGGGAGAGGATGTCAAGCAGATTCCCTACTGAATGCAGAACCTGACACGGGGCTTGATCTCATCACTCTGAGATCATTACCTGAGCCAAAACCAAGAGTCAGACGCTCAACTGACTGAGCCACCCAGGCACCCCTTCCATCATGGTTTTGATTTGTATTTCCCTGATGGTGAGTGATGTTGAACATCTTTTCACGTGTATTATATTAAGTGAAATAGTTCAGTCAGAGAAAGACAAATACTGTATGATTTCACTCATGTGGAATTTAAGAAACAAAACATATGAACATAGGGGAAGAGAGAAAGAAAAAAGAGGGAGGCAAACCATAAAAGACTCTTAACTACAGAGAAAAAAACTGAGGGTTGATGGACGGGAGATTAGTGGGGAATGGGCTAAATGGATGATGGGTATTAAGGAGGGCACTTGTGATGAGCACTGGGTGTTGTATGTAAGTGATGAATCACTGAATTCTACTCCTGAAACCAATATTACACTATATGTTAACCAGAATTTAAAAAACTTGAAACAACAAAAAATACATAAAATACACCAAAAAAAGAAAAATTGATTAACCTTTAGTCACACTTATCATGAAAAAAAGAGAGGACATTCACTGAATGAATAAAATCAGAAATGAAAGAGATGTTACAACTGACAGCACAGTAATACAAGGGCTACAATAGACTATTATGAAAAATTATACAACAAATTGGACAACATAGAAGAAATGGATAAATTCCTAGGAACAGTCTTCAAGATTGAATCAGGAATAGAAAATCTGAACAGACCAATTACTAGTAATGAAATTAAGTAATCCAAAAACTTCCAATATCAAACTGAGGGTTTTAGAGGGGAGAGGGTGGGGGATGGGTGAGCCTGGTGATGGGTATAAAGGAGGGCATATATTGTGTAGAACACTGGGTGTTATATGCAAACAATGAATCTTTGAACACTACATCAAAAACTAATGATATACTGTATAGTGACTAACATAATATAATAAAAATATTATGAAAAACAAAAACTCCCAACAAAAAATCCAGGACCAGATAACTTCATGAGTGACTCATACAAACACGTAAAAAATCGTTAGTACCTATCATTCTCAAAGTATTCCAAAAATTGTAGAGGAAGGAATGCTTCCAAATTCATTGTACAAAGCCAGTATTATCCGGATATCAAAATCAGACAAGCACAGTACAGAAAAAAGATTAAAGGCCAATATTCCTGATTAATATAAATGTAAAAACTGTCAACAAAACATTAGCAATCAGAGTTCAACAATATATTAAAAGGCTCATTTACCATGACCAAGGAGATTTATTTCAGGGATGCAGGGATGGTTCAATACCTACATATCAAATGTGATAAGCCATATTAAGATAAAAGATAAAGATTATGATAATCTCAATAGATTAAAAAAAACGCTTTTGACAAAATTCAGCATCCATTCATTAAAAAATTCAACAAAGAAGGTATAGAAGGGACATACATTATTAACATGATGGAGGCCACATATTACATCCCTGTAGCTAATACCATACTCAATTTTCAGCTTTTCCTCTAAGATCAGAAACAAGCCAAGGATGGCCACTCTTGCCACTTTTAATCAACATAGAAGTGCCTAGCCACAGCAGTCAGACAAGAAAAAGAATGAGAAGGCATCCATATTGATAAGGAAGAGAATAAACTGTCACTATTTGCAAGATGACATGATACTATATTTAGAAAACTCCAGAGACTCCACCAAAAAAACTATTAGAACTAATAAATGAATTCAGTCAAGTTGCAGGGTACAAACTTAATATACAGAAATCTACATTTCTATGCATGAATAGCAAATTATCAAAGAGACATCAAGAAAAAAATCCTGTTCACAATTCCATCAAAAAAACAGAATACCTAGGAATCAAGGTAAGGAGGTGAAAAATCTACACTCTGATAACTATAAGACATCGATGAAAGAAACTGAAGAGGAAACAAATAGAAAGATATACAACACTCATGAATTGGAAGAATTAATATTTTAAAAATATCAATACTACCCAAAGCAATCTATAGCTTCAGTGTGATTCTTGTCAAAATACCACTGGCATTTTTCATAGAACTGGAATAATCTCAACATTTGTGTGGAACCGCAGAGGAGCCCCAGTAGCCAATACAATTGTGAGAGAGAACACCAAAGCCAAAGGTATCGCAATCCCAGAGTTCAAACTATACTACAAAGCTAAAATAGTAATCAAAAACAGTATGGCACTGGAACAAGAAGATACATGAATACTTGGAACAGAACAGAGGGCCTAAAAATAAACCCATATTTACACAATTAATTGACAAGGCAACAAATGCATAATGAAGAAAAAAATCTTTTCACTAAATAGTGTTAGAAAAATTAGACCACTTTCTTATGCCATATACAAAAATAAAATGGATTAAAGATTTACATGTAAGACCTAAAATCCAAAAGAAAACATAGGCAGTAGACTATTGGGCATTGGTCTTATCATTGTTTTTTTGGATAGTTCTCTCTAGGCAAAGGCAAAAAGAAAGCCAAAATAAACAAATGGGACTATAAGAAACCAGAAAGTTTTGTTTTTTTTTAAATATGTAACTTATTTCAGAGAGAGAGAGACAGAGCACACACAAGGTGAGTGGCAGAGGGAGAAGCAGGCACCCTGCTCAGCTGGGAGTATGATCTGGCACTAGATCCCAGGACCCTGGGATCATGACCTAAGTCAAAGGCAGATGCTTAACCACCTGAGCCACCCAGGCGCCCTGAAACTAAAAAGTTTCTGCACAGCAAAGGAAATCATTAAAAAATAAAAAACCAACATATTAAATGGGAGAAGATATTTGCAAATAGATGTATCTGATACGGGTAAAATTTCAAAATATAAAGACCCATACAATCTAATGAAAAAATTGGGCAGAGGACCTGAATAGACATTTTCTCAAAGATTCTACAGATCTACAGGCCAAAACTCTAATGAAAAGATGCTCAGCATCACTCATCATTGGGGAAAATGCAAATTGAAACCACAATGAGATATCACCTCACACCAGTGAGAATGGCTAGAATAAAAAAGTTAAGAAAAAATGAGCGTTGGCAAGGATATGGAGAAAGGAAGTCCTTGTGCACTGTTCAGAGAGCTATAAATTGGTGCAGCCACTGCGAAAAACAGTATGGGAGATCCTCAAAAAATTAAAAATATAACTACCCTATGATCCAGTAATTCCACTACTGGGTATTTTACCCAAAGGAAACAAAAACACTACTTTGAAGAGATAAATGCACCTCTTTGTTTATTGCAGGATTATTTACAATAGCAAGATATGGAAGCAACCCAAGTGTCCACTGAGAGATGAACAGATAAGGATGTGGCGCGCACACACACACACACGGTAACGACATAGCCATAAAAAGAACGAGATCTTGCCTTTGTGACAACATAGACAGATGTAGAAGGTATTATGTTAAGTGAAGTCAGACAGAAAAAGATTAATACTCTATGATTTCACTTATATGTGGAATCAAAAAAGAAAACAAAAAACCAAGTAGGTACAAATATGGAGAACAAACTTGATGTTGCCAGAGAGGAGGGGAGTTGGGGGATGGGTAAAAGTTGTGAAGGGGATTAAAAGATACACAATTCCAGTTATAAAGTTACAGGGATGAAAGAAAAGTACAGCATTTAGAAAAAAAATATTGTAATAACTTCAGGGACCTATGGAAGCGACATTTGTTGGGGTAGCATTCCTTAGTGTATATAAACGTCAAATCACTATGTTGTATGCCTAAAACTGACATAATATTGTATGTCAAGTATACTTTAAAAAGGATATTAGAACATATTACGTATATAATTTTTAAGTCTGAAAGTCAGTATTTTAATTATTTTAAAGTTAGGGATGTATTATATATTGTGTGTATGTGTGTGTGCAGCCATTTAAAACTTCCCAAGATTTAAAATAATTAAAGAGAAAGTCACTTTAAATTTACTAGATTGAAATGATTATGCATAACATAAATATACATGTTATGAATACATAATTTATTACTCTAAAGTGAAACTTGAATTGCTTTTTATTTTCATATTTTGGCAAGATTTTATTTATTTATTTGAGAGAGAGAACACAGAGGGAGAAGCAGAAGCAGACTCCTTGCTGAGCAGGGAGCCCGGAGCGGGGCTTAATCCCAGGACCCTGAAATCAGGACTTGAGCTGAAGGCATATGCTTAACCCAACTAAGCCACCCAGGCACCCCACTGAATTGCTTTTTAAATATGGGAAATGACATGAGTTACATTTTCATGTGCGTTATTTTTTTGAGCACAAGTGGACTTTATGGTTCCTGTTAGTCTTTTCTACAATAGCAAACTTTATCTTCACAACATGTCCTGTAACCTGCATCAAGTGTGTTCTCTTTAATAATTTGTAATTCTGTGGAGGAAGCCTGGTTTGTGAAGAGGTCTTCGTACCCCTCCTTTGAAATTGGCATTTAAAAGTATATTTAAAAACTATTCATGGGGCGCCTGGGTGGTTCAGTCCTTAAGCATCTGCCTTCAGCTCAGGTCATAAACCCGAGCACCACATTGGGCTCCCTGCTTGCCGGGAAGCCTGCTTCTCCCTCTCTCACTCCCCTTGCTTGTGTTCCCTCTCTAGCTCTGTTTCTCTCTGTCAAACAAACAAACAAACAAAATAAATAAATAAATAAATAAATAAAAATAATAAATTCATTCATTCATTCATTCATTCATTCATTCATTCTTTAAAAAACCCCAAAAAACAAAAAACAAACTATTCAGTCATTTTTCTTTTATCAAACTGAGTGATAAATATGGTAACAAGGCTGTCATTTGTGTTTCCTCGTCTCCCATCTGACGTGAGGTTTCTCAGGCTCCATCCTTACCCCACTGCTCTTGGTAGGATGGGCTGTTTGTGGACAGCTGGCACATCTGTACCGCTAGTCCACATCTCTCCTCTGACCTCAGATGCTCCCACTGAACTGCTTGCAAGATGGCATGAAACCTGCTCATGGTCTAGCAGGCGGAAGCAGTTTCTGACCAGCACACCTGGATGTACAGTGGCCTCAGTCATCCTTTGTCCCTGTGTCAGTTGTGGCACCACGGGTCACCTGGTTCATCCAAGATGGAACCTGAGTCTCACCCTCAACTTTTCCTTCTCCTTCATTCCTTACCCCGACTCCTATTCAGTTTCATAGAATTTCTGTGCTAAATCTTTCTCTCATTTTCTGTCCTCTCTCTATACCTAGCCCCTTTGTCCTGTTGAAGCCCTCATCCTTGTCTGAGGTATTTCAACAGCCTAGTGACTAGTCTCCTGTCTCCAGCCTACCCATCCTCAAATCCACCCTCCACATCTCTGGCATAAAAATCTGACTAAAACATTCCCAGGCACAGCAGCTTCTGTCATCTAATCCTTACCCATCTCTTGTACCTGATTCTGCTACTCTTTTTTGATTTGCATTTCATATTTTAGCAATACTAGATTGCCTGTACTTGGGGTTCCTTGGTAGATCAGTTGGTTAAGTGTCTGACTTTTGGTTTCAGTTCAGGTCATGATCTCATGGTCCTGGGATGAAGCCCTATGCTCGGGAGGGAGTCTACTTCTCTCCACTCCCTCTCCCCCTGCTTGTGCTTACTCCTTCTCTAAAATAAATAAAATCTTAAAAAAGTTGCTTCCACTTCCTTTTTAAAAAGGATTTTATTTGAGAGAGAGAGAGAGAGAGAGAGAGAGAAACAGATTCTCCACTGAGCAGAGATCCCAACACAGGGCCTGAGATGAAAACATACGCTTAACCAAATAAGCCACCCAGCTGTCCCTGCAGTTCCCTTCTCTTTCTTGCCACCTTATGCTCATGCTGTAGCTGCTTCATGGAATATTTCTCCCTAGCCCTCACTTCCTCTAACCCAACTCATTCTTTAAGAATTAGATTAGGTAGGTGTTGGGCACCTGGGTGGCTCAGTGGGTTAAAGCCTTTGCCTTCGGCTCAGGTCATGATCTCAGGGTCCTGGGATCGAGGCCCTGCTCAGCAGGGAGCCTGCTTCCTCCTCTCTGTCTGCCTGCCTCTCTGCCTACTTGTGATCTCTCTCTCTGTCAAATAAATAAAATCTTAAAAAAAAAAAAAAAAAGGATCAGCTCAGGTGTGATTCCCCCAGAAAGCTTTCCTATTTCAACCTCCTCACCTCCAGCTCAATTAGATATTTGACCTTTGTGCTTCGGTAACATCTGCGTACATCACCATTATTTCACTTATATGTTGCAGTAGTATTTCTTCACTTCTAGGAAAATTTTGGCTCACTTGGAAGGAGTATGTTTGTTATTTTACTTTTAGAAATATTAAAGCAACCTAATGCTAAGCAGGACAGGGCATCTGAAGAGAATCAACTGTTATGTAGATATTTCCTTCTTATCTGAATGTAAGGGCAAATAGAAAAAGGCCAGTATAAAGAAGAAAAACTGTAACACAAGAACTTTTTCAAATAAGGATGTCTAGAACCAGGGCCAGGATCATAGCATTAGGGAGGCACTCACTCTCAGGCTTGTCCTTAAATTCTGTGCCTAGGCTAGTCACTTGCTTTACCCTAGCCCTGGCACTCCCAAACGAAAATAGAAGGAAAGACAACGCATATTTAAGTTTGTGTATGCGCAAATCGGTTATGTGGGAATGAAATCACTTGGACATTTATAAAAGGGATGGGAGGAGAGAACAAAAGGACAGGAATGATTTTCGGGGTAGGACTTGGGGTCGCTGTGTGGCTCACCTCTGGCGTGGAGCTGACTTCGTGCACCTGGCCGATGAGCTTACAGTAGGACTGAAAAAGTAGCAGCAGCTGGAAGTGCAGCTTATATAACCTCTGACACAGTTCCAATTGCTACAGAGAGAGTGTGCAGGGGAAGAAATAGTTAGTAAGGCTCATTCTTGTATAACAAGTGAAATATCGGTGAGAAAAACATTTTTTTTTTTAAATCAAGGAAACATAACTAGCTGTTATCATTCCAGATGAAACAGAACAACAAAACCTAGCCAATAAATATCAGTGAGAAATTCACAGCATAAGACAGAATAGCTCCTGGAAGATGACTAATTAGGAGGAGTAGCTATAAAGGGACTCAGTGAATCACCAAATTTGCATTATGTTTGCCAATTAAATACCTGTGAATTATAGCTGTGGTCATCTTAATTGCAGTTGTCTTAATTTTTATAAGCTAAAATTGTTTTAAAAAGCAAAAACAATTATTACAAATATATTTGAAAGGCAAAACATTGTCCTTCTAGGTGTCAAGGTTATAAATTCAGCAATTTGGGAGGTTATGTGATAATTCTGGCTGCCTTTGGGAGTACAGACACTCGTTTCAAAGTCTGTGTAAACACAACAGTCAGTCATATGATCCTCTGAGGTGCTGTATCAGTTTTAGTGACAATGCTTCTACTCAGTGCTCAGTAAATATTTGTTGAATTACAGAGTTAAAAAGGGGATACAAGTGCTAACAGAAAAGAGAAATTAAGGGAACATTCAAAACTTTCTATGGGAAAAATATTTAAGAAGAGCCATGCAAAATGGCCCTTGAGTCCTATAGATACTCTAGAATTTAAACTGTTTTCATTATGTGTCTTATGTATACTAAGAATGAAAAACAAATCTTGAGTAGTTCCTACACCAACGATCATACTATTTGAGCTGTATCTGCTTGTAATGGACTCTCCACTTTGCTGTTTTACTCTAAGAGAGTTAGCTGCTAGGTGGTGGATGGGAATTCCGTGAAAGGAAAGCGCATCACGAGATAGAATTCCGTGGCTCCGCAGTCACCAGGCAAAGTGGGTTTAAATATGTGGCGTCAAAGAAACATGTCACTGCTCAGTTTTCAGATGTGGTAAAGTGAGTATAAATAGGGCCTTTCTTTTGTTAATGGACTATAAAAAACTCAGCTCTGAATTGAGAGCATTTGAAGTCCCTTAAAATTGTTCCCCCAAATCAGTTTAGGGAGAGAAATTAGGCTTTAGGAAGAATGTCCTTTTAACAGTATTAATAGAATTTTGATTCTGATTGTTAAAAGTTACCAAAGTCCATGCTAAGGCTACATTCAATGAAGTTTTCTTTCTCTTGTCCTTTCCCTGGCTCCTGGGGGGAAAATACCAATTCTAGATTTAGATTTAGATTGGTTTGATCCCTTAATGCTGATACCAAACATAAGTTTAAAGATGTAACTCATTAGTTAACCCAAACTAGATCTTTGGCTGTTTTAGTAAAGTGTTTTGTTTTTTGATCATTTAAACCTTTCTTTATGGAAAAGTATTGTTTAAAAGCATAACGTTACCTTCAGAAATTTAGGGTGAAATCTGACCTTTGTTATATGTTGGATAATGCTAGTTGTTACTCAGAATATCCTCTAGATAGTATGAGAGTTCATAGCAACTTAAGTTTCTACTTTGGGACGAAAGCAGTCCAGAATGCTACTAATTCACTGCATGTCTCAGTCTACCAAACAAAATAAAATGAAACACAAAGGGGAAAACATGCTAAGAGCTATAATAGTAACAGTAAAAATAAGATTTGTTATGGGTCCATGCCTAAAATGGACAAAGAGTATGAAAGAAAGTTAACTTACTGCAAGAGATTCCATTTGCTACACAGCAAGCATGGCACAGGAAACAAAGGAAAGGAAAGAAAGTACAGGGTCAGTGTAATGCATGCAACGGAAAGCATGGCCCTCTTCCAAGAGCAGAACCATCAGCAGTATTAGCATTGCTTGCCCAACTCGATAAATGGTTGCACGTTTTGTACCCATTCAACATGCACAGCGCTCCAGTTAAAAAGAAGCTTGAATGGGAAACATGTCACTGAAAAATATAATTGGTAATGGTTCAGATTCTCTGGTTAGTTGGTTTAGGTTTTATCAGTCTTGGAGACCAGAAGTAAAAACTTTTATGTTTGAAGGTTTTAGTGTGTAACTGTGAATAATATGTGAATGGAATAAAACTGTGAGGAGAGCAACTGAGTAATCTGAGAAAACTGTAGCCCAAAGAAATTATACTTTTGCTACCTGTTAAGGCAGAGTCTTTAATCCATTTGACTTCCTATCTGCTAAACTATGACTATCCAGTTAACATAGAATATAATTAACAATCTAAGTGGTACTTTCCTTAGAGTCAGATTGCCTCCCTGGTTAAGAATACTTTATAGGACTGCGAGATATAATCATTTCAAAGAATAAACCTAGTCTGTATACTCCCCAAAAAGTGTGAGATATGACAAGTAATTTTCTTGTATTTCATTTGTAATTTTCTCAATTTTTTTTTTAAAGATTTTATTTATTTGACAGAAACAGAGTGAGAGAGAGGGAACACAAGCAGGGGGAGTGAGAGAGGGAAAAGCAGGCCTCCCACGGAGCAGGGAGCCCGATGTGGGGCTCGATCCCGGGTCTCCGGGTTCATGACCTGAGCCGAAGGCGGTCGCTTAACCAACTGAGTCACCCAGGCGCACCTGTTCTCAATTTTTAAAAGTAATCTGGAACTGGTGGGTAGTTTAGAGTAGTGAAAATTTCTAACTGAGCCATGTCCAGTTATGGCTTCCATTTTTTGGTGTCATCATAACGATAGACTTGGCTGTAAGGAAAATGGGGGTGTGCTGGAAAGATGATCAGGTTCTGACAGAATATTAAAAAAAAAATCAATTTGGCCATTCCTAATTATGGATCAATATATCCATATCCTGTTCTGGATTTTCAAAATATTTAAAGACATATCTAATTTAGTTTCTAATCCTTGACAGGAAAACCACTTATTTTAAAGCTCTTTCTAAAAAAAACAACAACAAAAAACAGCAACCTTTGGGTTATTATCAGTTTAATTTTTATACTTAATTAAGGTATACTACATACATAAAATAAAACTGTCAAATTATTTAGTAGTATCTTCAAACATAAAGCCCCACCACTACTGCCCACCCCCCTCCCCAGCCCTCCTAGGGTCTTCTTGCCTCACCAGTTACTAATATCTTATGAATTGGCATGCTGATGACTACCATATTATGCTCATTGAGTAATTTTTTGGACCTTGACTGTGAATATTTTTCAAAACCTTGAAAGATAAATATGTCAAAGCCTATGATGCAGATTACTCACAGCCTGAAGTATTTACCATCTTCAAGAAAACTTTATACCTAGACATTTTTCTAACCAAAGCTTAAGTACTGAAAAAAGTACTGAAAAAACGCTCTTTCTACTGTTTTCCAAAACAAGGTTGTAATCCAATAAAGTCATCAAGTCAGTTAAAGCAGAATGTCCTCTGTTCAATAAAGGCAAATGAGACTTTTTGACTCCAGCTTGGTGCTGAGGAATTTCATTGTCCGCGAATTCCTCCCACTCAACTCTCAAGGCATAAAACTGCATTTCTTGCAGGATGGCCAACCTGACACACATCAGTTCTCAATATCCTCCTTTTTAGGTAGGTTGGTGCCAGCCGCCTTGCTTTTTATTATCTCAGATTCCTTTCCTAGGCCATAGGCTGGGGCCACATTTACATTTAGAACTCCCAAAAAGATAGTGATAAATGCCTTTCTAAAAGTTTTTTTATGGAAAATGTTAAAACCTTTTATCCCTCCCATGCTAATGTTTTCCTGTATCCAAGTTTTAAGAATAATCCCTTCATAAGTCTCTATGAACATATTTATGTTTCAGTGACTTAAGATTCTTTTGACAATTTTATGGGAATGGCACCATTTTATTTGGTCAGAAGGATTTTCTTTAAGCCTTGTTCCTGCGTTCCTAATATAACTTGATTGACAAATTGGATTTCTATGTATGTTTTCTCAAAACTAAGAAAAAAGATCAAGAAACCAGGATGTTAAAAATTGATCATAAACAGAGTAGCTTAAAAAGCCCAGAATAATCTAATTTTTGTTGGTTACAGTAGCATAGCCATTCCTGACTCTAGTCTACCCTGAAATGAGTTCTATGCTTATATTAGCAGCCAGGTAAAAATCTGAGAAATGTTCATCATGACAGAAGATGAGTTACTGTGTATTATTTCATCATAGTTAATCTCTGAAAGCCACAGGCTTAAATTAAGTGGGACAAAATTTAGACAAACTAGCCTAAGGTTGCAGCTTCCTTACTCAAGAAAAGTAGGCGCATCTTATGTCTTAAGTATGACTAATCAACATGGGATCCCCTGCTGCTAACACCCTTTGGGGCTGGCTCACTGATGACTATTGTATTATGTGTGCTGAGTAGTTTTTTGGACCTTGCCCATGGCTGTCTTTCAAAGCTTTAGATTACAGAGCCTGAGGCATTTACCTCCAGGTAGCAGGTAGCAGGTAAGTCCATTTCCTTTTTGCTGGACACGGGGCTACCTACTCAGTTCTGCCATCCTACTCGGGACCTACACGAACCTCTGTCATGGGTCACTGTCATGGGGATTGATGGGACCTCCTCCTCTCCTAGGGTAACCCTTCCCCTTCCTTGCAGCCTGGATGGTTTCCCCTTCTCCCACTTGTTTCTCATAATT
>PITA01017724.1:0-42482 GCA_004023965.1 Spilogale gracilis | reverse complement strand
TATCCATTCATCTGTTGATGGGCACCTTGGCTCTTTCCACAGTTTGGCGATTGTGGCCATTGCTGCGATGAACATTGGGGTGCATATGGCCCTTCTTTTCACTACATCCGTATCTTTGGGGTAAATGCCCAGTAGTGCAATTGCAGGGTCATAGGGTAGCTCTATCTTTAATTTTTTAAGGAATCTCCACACTGTTTTCTTCCATATAGAGTATCAGGTCATCTGGGAAGCAAGAGAGTTTGACTACTTCTTTGCCAATCTGAATACCTTTTTATTTCTTTTTGTTGTCTGATTGCTGTTGCTAGGACTTCTAACACTATTTTGAACAACAGTGGTGAAAGTGGGCATCCTTGTCTTGTTCCTAACCTCAGTGGGAAGGCTGTCAGTTTTTCCCCATTGAGAATGATATTTGCTGTGGGTATTTTGTAGATTTTATGAGGTTGAGGAATGTTCCCTCTATCCCTTTACTTTGAAGAGTTTTAATCAGGAATGGATGTTGTATTTTGTCAAATTCTTTTTTTTGCATCAATTGAAAAGACCACGTGGTTCTTCTCTCTTCTCTTATTGAGTTGTTCTGTCATGTTGACTGATTTGCAAATGTTGAACCACCTTGAATCCAGGGATAAATCCCACATGGTCGTGGAGGATAATCTTTTTTTTTTTTTAAGATTTTATTTATTTGACAGAAAGAAATACAGCCAGAGAGGGAACACAAGAAGGGGAAGTGAAAGAGGGAGAAGCAGGATTCCCGCCGAGCAGGGAGCATGATGTGGGACTCAATCCCGGGTCTCCGGGATCATGACCTGAGCCAAAGGCAGTAGCTTAACCAACTGAGCCACCCAGGCGCCCCTGGACAATCTTTTTAATGTACTGTTGGATCCTATTGGCAAGGATCCTGTTAAGAATCTTGGCACCCAAAATCATAAGATACTTAGGAATAAACCTAACCAAAGAAGTCAAGGATCTGTACTCGAGGAACTACAGAAAACTCATGAAAGAAATTGAAGAAGACACAAGAAGATGGAAGAGCATTCCATGCTCATGGATCGGAAGAATAAACATTGTCAAAATGTCTATACTGCCCAGAGCAATCTATACTTTCAATGCCATTCCGATCAAAATTCCACCAACATTCTTCAAAGCATTGGAACAAACAATTCTAAAATTTATATGGAACCAAAAAAGACTCCAAATCACTAAGGAATTGCTGAAGAAGAAAAACAAAGCTGGGGGCATCTCGTTACCTGACTTCAGGCTTTATTACAAAGCTGTGATTACCAAGACAGCATGGTACTGGCACAAAAACAGAGAAATAGACCAATGGAACAGAGTGGAGAGTCCAGATATGGACCCACAAATCTATGGGCAAATCATCCTTGACAAATCAGGAAAAAATATCCAGTGAAAAAAAGACAGTCTCTTCAATAAATGGCGCTGGAAAAATTAGACAGCTACATATAGAAGGATGAAACTAGACCATTCTCTTACACCACACACAAAGGCAAACTCGAAATGGATGAAAGACCTCAACATGAGTCAGGAATCCATCAAAATCCTAGAAAAGAACATAGGCAGTAACCTCCTTGACATCAGCCACAGCAACTTCTTTGAAGACATGTCTCCAAAGGCAAAGGAGACAAAAAGCGAAAATGAACTTCTGGGACTTCATCAAAATAAAAAGCTTCTGTACAGCAAAGGAAACAGTCAACAAAACAAAGAGGCAACCCACAGAATGGGAGAAGATATTTGCAAATGACACTACAGACAAAGGGCTGGTATCCAAGATCTATAAAGAGCTACTCAAATTCAACATCCAAAAAGAAGATGAACACATCAAAAAATGGGCAAGAGACATGAAGAGGCATTTCCCCATAGAAGATATACAAATGGCTAACAGACACATGAAAAAATGTTCAGCATCACTAGCTATCAGGGAAATTGAAATCAAAACGACACTGAGATACCACCTTACACCAGTCAGAATGGCCAAAATTAACAAGTCAGGAAACAACAAGTGTTGGAGAGGCTGTGGAGAAAGGGGAACTCTCTTACACTGTTGGTGGGAATGCAAGCTGGTACAGCCACTTTGGAGTATGGAGATTCCTTAAAATTTTTTAAATAGAGCTACCCTATGACCCTGCAATTGCACTACTGGGCATTTACCCCAAAGATACAGATGTAGTGAAAAGAAGGGCCATATGTACCCCAATGTTCATTGCAGCAATGGCCACAATTGCCAAACTATGGAAAGAGCCAAGGTGCCCATCAACAGACAAATGGATAAAGAAGATGTAGTACATATATACAATGGAATACTACACTTCCATCAGAAAGGATGAATATCCAACTTTTGTAGCAATATGGACTGGACTGGAAGAGATTATGCTGAGTGAAATAAGCCAAGTAGAGAATGTCAAGTATCCATGGTTTCACTTACGTGCGGTGCATAAGGGGTAATATAGAAGACAGTAGGAGAAGGAAAGTAAATGGGAAGTAGGGTAATTCAGGGAGAGAAACAAAACAACAGAAACTTTGGACACAGAAACAAACTGAGGGACTTGGTGGGAAGGGAGTGGGGGGATGGGAGAGCCTGGTGGTGGGTACTGAGGACACCTATTGCATGGAGCACTGGGTGTGGGGAATGGGCAATGAATCTTGGAACACTGAAAAAAATTTTAAGTAACAATAAAAAAAAACTTACATCTTAAAAAAAAAAGAATCTTGGCATCCATATTCATCAGGGATATTGGTCTGAAGTTCTCCTTTTTAATGGGGTCCTTGTCTCGTTTGGGGATTAAAGTAATGCTGGCTTCATAGAAAGAGTCTGGAAGTTTTCCCTCTGTTTCTATTTTTTGAAATAGCTTCAGAAAAATAGGTATTATTTCTTCTTTGAATGTTTGGTAGAATTCCCCAGGGAATCTGTCAGGTCCTGGGCTCTTGTTTTTTAGGAGGTTTTGGATCACTGCTTCAATCTCATTAGTAGATATAGGTCTATTCAGATAGTCAATGTCTTCCTGTTTCAGTCTTGGAAGTTTAATAGGTTTCCAGGAATGCATCCATATCTTCTAGGTTGTTTAACTTATTGGCATATAACTGTTGATAGTGATTCCTGATGATTGTTTCTATTTCCTTGGTGTTAGTCGTGATCTCTCCCCTTTCATTCATAATTTTATTAATTTGGGTCTTCTCTTTTTTCTTTTGGATTAGTTTGGTCAGTGGTTTATTGATCTTATTAATTCTTTCAAAGAACCAGCTTGTAGTTTCATTGATGTGTTCTACTGTATCTCTAGTTTCTAATTTGTTGATCTCTGCTCTAATCTTAATTATATCCCATCTTGTGTGTGGAGTTGGCTTAATTTGTTGTTGATTTTCCAGTTCTTTAAAATGTAACGAGAGTTGGTGTATTTGGGATTTTTCAATTTTTTTGAGTAAGGCGTTGGATGGCTATATATTACCCCCTTAGGACTGCCTTTGTTGTATCCCATAGGTTTTGGATTGATGTGTCTTCATTCTCATTGGTTTCCAGGAAGTGTTTCAGTTCTTCTCTGATTTCCTGGTTGATCCAAAGATTCCTGAGCAGGATAGTGTTTAGTTTCCAAGTTTTTGTATTCCTTCTGAACTTTTTCTTTGGTTGAGCTCCAGTTTCAAGGCATTGTGGTCAGAGAATATGCAGGAAATAATCTCAATCTTTTGGTCTCAGTTGAGCCCTGATTTGTGACCTAGTATGTGGTCTATTCTGGTGAAAGTTCCACGTGCGCTTGAGAAGAATGAGTATTCTGCTGTTTTAGGGTGAAATGTTCTGAATATATCTATGAGATCCATCTGGTCCAATGTGTCATTCAAAGCTCTTGTTTCTTTGTTGATTTTCTGTTTAGGTAATCTGTCCATTGCTGAGAGTGGTGTGTTAAGATCTCCTACATTTAATGTATCCATATTGATATGACTTTTTATTTTGCTTAGCAGTTGGCTTATGTAGTTGGCTGCTCCCATGTTGGGGGCATAAATATTTACAATTGTTAGATCTTCTTGGTATATAGACCCTTTAAGAATGACATAGCATCTTTCTGTGTCTCTGACTACAGTCTTTGGATTAAAATCTAATTTGTCTGATATGAGAATCGCTACCCCGGCTTTCTTTTGAGGTCCATTCGAATGAAAGATGGTCCTCCATCCCCTCAATTTCAGTCTGGAAGTGTCTTTAGATTCAAAATGTGCCTCTTATACACAGCATATGGAAAAGTCCTGTCGTTTTACCCAGTATGCAACCCTGTGCCATTTTATTGGAGCATTTAGGTCATTTGCATTGAGAGTGATTATTGATAGGTATGCTTTTATTGACATCATGTTGCCTGTGAAGTTCTTGTTTCTGTAGAGTACCTCTGTATATTTCTGTTCTGTGTCACTCTTGGGTTCGTTCCTCTTTTATAGAACCCCCACCCTTAATATTTCTTGTGCTGGCTTGGTGGTCACATAATCTTTTAGACCTTGGTCGTCCTGGAAGCTCTTCATCTCTCCTTCCATTCTGAAAGTCAACCTTGCTGGGTACCTTATCCTTGGTTGCATATTTTTTTTCATTTAATTTCCTGAATATGTCTTGCCAGCCCTTTCTGCCTTGCCAGGTTTCTGTGGATAGGTCTGACATTATTCTGATGGTCCTCCCTCTGTATAAGGGATCACTTCCCCCTAGCTGCCATTAAGACATCTTCTTTGAATTTATGATTCATGAATTTCACAATTATGTGTCTGGAGGTTTTTCTACCGTCGTTGATCTTGGGGACTGTCCTCTCTGCCTCTAGGACATGAACACTTGTTTCATTCCCCAGATTAGGGAAATTTTCATCCAGGATTTGTTCAACTATGTCTTCTAGGCTTCTCTCTCAACTCCCTCAGGGATTCCAATAATTCTGATATTGAAGTATTTCATAGCATCATTTATTTCCCTATTTTCATGGGATTTTAGCTATTTGTTCCAAGAATTCTTTTGCTTTGCCTTCTCAATCTATCTGTCTTCTAGATCACTAATGCAATCTTCAGCTTCACTTACCCTAGATATTAGTGTATTTAAATTAGATTGGATCTCATTAATAGCTTTTTTAACTTCTGCCAGTTCGGCTTTCACTTCTGCCCTTAGAGCTTCTATATTGCCACTAATGTTCTTTTCCAGCTTAGCCATTGCTTGTATAATTGCTACCCTGAATTCCATTTCTGTCATATTGTTTGTGTTCATATCCAGTAGTTCTGTGACAGGGGTTGCAGTCTCTGAGTTTTTCTTCTGTTAGGTGTTCCTCCTCTGAGTCCTTTTGTTGAGGGGTGGTTGAGGGGATATATAGCTGAATATATCAACAGCGACCCAGGAGATTCCTCATTGAAAGGTTTCAGAGCAATCAGAAGTCACCACCAAAAAGAAAGAAGAAAGAAAAAAAGAGAGAGAGAAAGAGAAAAGAAGCAAGAAAAAAACCTGGCCAAAACGGTCCCAATGGTAGGATTTTTATGGCACAAAACCAAAAAAGAATAAAGAAAAAGACCATCGAAAGTAACAGAAAGGGGAAGAAATCAAAAAGCAAAACCCAACCCAACAACCCCCAAGAACAATATTTATATATTACAAAAGCAAAAACAAATACACAGAAACACTGACAAGAATATGATGGGAAGGTGAGTACAAACCCTCATTGTAGGCAAGGAAAGTATTTCAGTTCCTCCTGGGTATATCTTATTATTATTGTTAAAGGACTCCACTTTCTAGAAATATAGGGAAATTAAAACTGGCTTATATATAGGAGTATTGAATAGGAATGAAGGATTACCTTGAAGCTTATATCTATATGTATATTTAAAAGAAAAAAGGAAAGAAGAAAAAAAGAAAACAAAAAAACCCCCCACAGATATGTGTTTGAAAAAAGTTCAAGGTAAAAAGTTATTATGGAATGTTGTATTAAGCATCACGTTGTAATAATAAGTGGGGTAAAAAGTAAAAGAACAAAAACCATGAGAATGA
This sequence comes from Spilogale gracilis, assembly GCA_004023965.1. Taxonomy (NCBI): domain Eukaryota; kingdom Metazoa; phylum Chordata; class Mammalia; order Carnivora; family Mephitidae; genus Spilogale; species Spilogale gracilis. Next base: position 36,484 of record PITA01017724.1, on the reverse strand, counting down.
ATTTAAAATTTCAAATGAAAACTTAAAAATAAAAATAAATTTAAAAAATAAAATGAAAAGCTGTGTCTATAAAATATACAGGCTTTGGGGTGGTACTGCAAGCTTAATATATTGTTTTTCCCCATGTTGGGGTTTTACAATTTTATGGAGACCCTTTGGTGTTGTCCTCTTGTTCTTCTGGCTTGCCTTCTGGGGAAGGGGCCTGTCGTGTCGTTTTTCAGTCAGTGTGGCCTGGGCTGAATCTCCCCGCCCCCTTTCAATGGGCTGGGCTCTGTGGCAACCAGGTTTTCAGGCTTTTGTTCTCTGGAGGATTTGTTCTTTTGTGGCTTTTTTTTTTTAATTTTTTTTTAAGATTTTTTTTTTTATTTATTTGACAGCGAGAAACACAGCCAGAGAGGGAACACAAGCAGGGGGAATGAAAAAGGGAGAAGCAGGCTTCCCGCCGAGCAGGGAGCCCGATGTGGGGCTCGATCCTAGGTCTCCGGGATCATGACCTGAGCTGAAGGCAGTCGCTTAACCAACTGAGCCACCCAGGAGCCCCTCTTTTGTGGCTTTTGCAGCTTTTCAGAAAGTCAAGGTAAAGTAAGCTGTCCGCACCCAGACATCTGTCTTAGAGAGAGGCCTCAGTTAGCTCCTCTCTGGATGGTGTGGGGTACACAGACTCCCTCTGTATTTTCCCCTGCACCCCACCACCTCTCACAAGTAGCAAGCACCCGCAGTCGCCAGCCAGAATGGCGCCCGAAGCCCCTGCTTGTTGCTTCACTCCCGGGCCACAGAAACCACGACTGGTGCCCATTTGTGAGAGCTTATCACTATCCAGATGCTCTCTAGAGCCCACACCCACAATGGAAGCACTATGACTCCACGGTCCCGCACATCGCACAGAAGGCTGCAGAGTCACTTCTGTTGCAGGTTGTGCACCCTAGCCCAAGCCACGGACCAAGCTGCGGAGTTAGGGGCTTCCCACGCCTCCCAATTCCCTGATGGGGCACCGGGGAGCACATTCTCTGCCCAGCCCAGAGCTGCAGCTTTATGTCCCTGCCAGCACCCCTTGGCTTTCCCAGTTGCCTCTTAAGACCCTTTGTTTTTGAGTGCTTTTAACCAGACTGCAATTTGATGCTGGTACCCAAGCACAGGGCACTTTCATGCTGGGGTATTATTTTCCAATGGGTTGCTTCTGGTGGCTCCCTCCCCCTTCTTTTGTCCTGCAAAATCAGTCCAAGCACTCCTGCTCTGCTTTACCTCTCTGCTGATGCTCTTCTTCCCCCGTAGAGATCCAAAAGTGTGTAGTCTTACATCTCGGGCTGATTTCATGGGTATTCACAGTGTTCTTATATATATTTAGCTCACTTCAGGGGACCCTTTGAAATGGGGTCTCCTACTTTTCCACCATCTTGCCCCTCCCTCCTGTTTTTCTGTTTCTAATTTTCATAATTTCCTTTCTTCTGCTGACTTTGGACTCAATTTGTTCTTCTAATTCTTTAGGGTGTGGAGTTAGGTTGTTTATTTGGAACCTTTCTTGCTTCTTAATGTAGTTTACTGCTATAAACTTTACTCTTAGAACTGCTTTTCCTGCACCCTACAAATTCTGGTATGCTGTGTTTCCATTTTTGTTTGTCTCAAGGAATTTTTAATTTCCCTTTTAATTTCTTCTTTAGCTATTGGTCTTTAAGGAAAATGTTGTCTAATTTCCATATGTTCACGAATTTTCCAGTCTTCATCTTGTTATTAATTTCTAGATTCATGCCATTGTGGTCAGGGGATATATTTGGTATGAATTCAGTCTTCTTGAATTTGCTAAGACTTGTATACCAGCATATGGTCTTCCCTAGAAAACGTTCCATCTGCACTTGAGGAAAAAGTATATACTGTTGTTGTTGAATAGAATGTTCTATAGATGTCCGTAAGATCCATATGGCCTATAGCATTGTTCAAATCCACTGATTCTCTGTCTAGGTGATCTACCTATTGAGAGTGGGGCAATAAAGTTCCCAACTATTGCTGTATTACTATCTATTTCTCCTTTCAGCTGTGCTATATTTTGATCTATGCATTTAGGTGGTCCAATGTTGAGTACACAAATATTTACAACTGTCATATCTTCTTGAAGTACTGGTCCCTTTATCATTATGTAATTACCTCTACTTTTATGATTTTTAGTTTAAATTCTATTTTGTCTGATATAAGGAGAGCTATCCTGCTTGTTTTGGTGACCATTTGTTGAAATGTCTTTTTCCATCTCTTCATTCTCAGTCACTGTGTCTTTAAGGCCAAAGGGAGTCCCTTGTAGGCAGCATATTTGGATCTTGGCTTGGGGGAGGAGAGGAGTTATCCATTCAGTCGTCCTATGTCTTTTCAGTGGAGTTTAATCTGGTACACTTAAAGTAATTATTGATAGGTAAAGACTTACTGTTGTCATTTTGTTAATTGTTTTCTAGTTATTTAACAGATCCACTGTTCCTTGTTTCATATCCTTCTCATCCTACTGTCTTTTTTTGTGTTTTGATGTATTTAATATCAGTTTATGAACTTCTTTATCATGTTCTTGTGTAATTACTATAGAATTTTCCTTTGTGGTTACCATAAAGCTTACATAAAATATCTTAAACTTATAACACCCTATTTTAAACTAATAACAACTTAACTTCAATAACATTCATAAACCCTACAGTTTATTTTTTCCTCCTCACATTTTAGGTTATTGTTACAATTTACAAGTTTTTTTATATTGTATAACTATAACAGGTTATTGTAGTTATAGATATTTTTAATGCATTCATATTTTTAAGACTTTAAAACTAGCACTGTAAATGAATTATACACCACCATTACCATATTGCAGAATCTAATTATGACTAGTTACCATTACCAGTGAGACTTTCACTACCTTTGTATGTTTTTATATTAACTAGAATTCTTTTGCTTCCACTCAAAGAACTCCCTTTAGCATCTCTTGTAAGACAGATCTGGTAGTAATGAACTCTCTTTTGTTTGTGCAGAAAAGTCTTTAACCTTCCTTCTCCACTGAAATAAGACTTCGCCAGGTACAGAATTATTGATTGGCAGCTATTTCCTTTCAATATTTTGAAGACATCATCTCATTTTCTCCTGGCCTGAACCGTTTCTATGGAGAAATCTGTCTATAATCTTATGGGGGCTCCCTTCTATGTAACTCTCTTTTCTCTTGCTGCTCTTAATTTTTTTTTTTTTTGTCTTTGAAACTTAATTATAATGTGTCTCAGTGTAGCCCTATTTGGGGTCAATATATTTGAGGTCTTTTGGACCACATGGATCTGGATGTTCATTTCTCTCCCCAGGTATAAAATATTTTCAGGCAATGTTGCTTAAAATATAGTTTCTGTCCCTTTCTCTTTCTCTTCTCTTTCTGGAATTCCCATAATGTGACTACCATTTCTTTTCATTGAACTCCATTATTTCCATAAGCTTTCTTCACCCTTTTTCATTCTTTTTTTCTCTTTTGCTCCTCTAACTGGGTAATTTCAAATGTTCTATCCTCCAGCTAACTGATTCTTTTTTCTACATGATCTAGTCTACTTTTGAAACACCACTGATTTCTTCCATTCAGTTACTGTATTTTTCTACCATAGGATTTCTGGGGTTTTTTATGGTTACCATTTTCTTGTTAAATTTCTCATTTTGTTCATGCATTGTTTTCCTAATTTCATTTTGTTGTCTGTGTTTTCTTGTAGTTCACTAAACTTCCTTATGAGGATTATTCTGAATTCTTTGACAGTTCATAGCTCTCCATTTGTTTAGAGTTAGTTATTGGAGCTTTACTAGTTCCCTTGGTGGTATGATTTACCTGATTTTTCATGATTCTTGATTCCTTTTCTTGGTATCTGCACATTTGAGTAATCAGGGTCCTCTTCCAGACTTTATAGGTTGCTTTGGCAGTGGCAGTTCTTCACCACTCAGCTCAGTTTGCGTTTCTGGATTATATCTTTGGACAGGGAGAGCCTGCTACCATGGTCTCTTTGGGGACAGGGCAACTGTTCAAAATCAGAGAACAAGGATGGGGGGTGTACCACTGGCAGATAACAACTGGATAAGACTGTTGGCTTGGTTTCCTACCTGAGCAGCTGTAGAATGGATGCCATGTTTGCCTGGACTTTCTGGTCATGCCCAGTAGATAGTTAGCACTGGGTATTAGATTCAGAGTAGATGGTACCATGAATTAGCTTCCTTGCCCTGGTAGGGCAGCAGAATTGGACCCAGGGCCTATACAGCTCATTGTTTGTGTACCTGAATCAGGCCAGAGTCCACACTGAATTTCCTGGTCAAGAGAGGCCAACAGTTTTGCTCTTCAGACAGAGTAATTCATGACTGTGCTCTCTATTCAAGTGTTGCTGCTGTACATAGGACTACTGGATGAGCTACATAGCTTCCCATGTGCTCTGGTTAGTTTCCTTGGTCAGACAGCCTAAAGGCTATATTAAGCAATGGACAGGACTACAAATTAAATTCCCTATCTGGGCACAGTGGGAGAAGCAGCCCTAATGCTGCCAAAGCTCTTTGTTGACTTAATTTATGCTGACCCACAACTCAAGTTCCCTGACCAAGCAGGGCCACTGGCTTTGCTCTGCAAATTATTGGCTCTACCCACCCACCTTTTAGTTCAAGTGCTGATGGACTGTACATCTTCCAGGGGTTGTCTCCAGCCCTTCTGGTCAGATAGGGTTAGAAGACATGCCACAGCAGGTGGGGCTATAATCTAGCTCATCACCTGGGTATGATTAAACAGGGATCTAGAGACCTCAAAACTCATTTGAGGACCTTATCAAACATATCTGAACCCTGCTGAGTTCCCTAGTTGGAGGGCAACCAATTTGGTTCCCTAGTCAGAGAGCAAAACCTCTGCTTGAGATTACTCCTTGAGCACCATAGGAATAAACTCAGCCTGCCCAGATCCATGTCCTGTTTGCTGTAAGCCCCTCCCCCCTTCCCCATCACAGTCATGTTCCCATTGGTTGAGCATCACAGATTCCCCTGCAATCCCTGGAGGTGTGAGATCCGAGTAGGGCTCCCAAAAACAACCCACAATGCTGGGGAAGAGCTGGTGGTCCGCACTATGTTCTCTTTTCCCACTGAAGGACTACAGGCTCAGCAAAGATCTGTTGGTGTGGTGCTGTACTGGCCTGGGGGAGGAGCACTGCAGTCATTTGCAGCCACTTCTCTCACTCTTCTGACACAAGCTATCTTGGTCTCCTATGGTACAGGAGATGCTTCAAGTTCGCCTAGGTATTCTAGGATGCTCTCAGTGGTATCTTGTTCTATAATACTTATTAGTTATTTTTCTTATGAGGGGAGCAAAATCAAGAACAGTCTATGTCACCACTTTGATGACATCACCCCATTGGTGACATCCCCCACCACTACCCAAGCAATCATTTTTTAATCTAAGATGTCCCTTACACGGGGTGGCCTGGGTGGCTGTTAGTTAAGCATCTGACTCTTGATTTCAGCTAAAGTCAGGATTTCAGGGTCCTGAGATAGGGCCCTGGGTCAGGCTCCCAGCACCGAGTGTGTCTCTTTCCCTCTCCTTCTGCCCCTCCCCCTGTGCATACTCTCTCAAACAAAATAAATAAAATCTTTTTTTTAAAAATCTATTTCCCTTACATTTACACTAGTTCTCAGGAATTTACAAAAACAAATGTTTGTAAAGCCAGAGATCCAAGGTATCATACCTACAACAAGCACAAGGAGCACAAAAGAGCAAAGTGGGACAAGAAAAAAAAATTTAATGAATTAAGTTAAAAAAATAAAATAAAATGTATTAATTTGCTAAGCTAGCAAATGAAATGAAAAAATAGAAGGGTTAATGTAACATCTTTCAATGAAGAAAACAAAATTACTTACACTATTTCCCTACACCATTTTATTCATCTCTTTATTCAACAGATTGTTTGTTGTGCTTTTGTATGCATTTTTTTTAAAATAAAAATCATTTTTTAAAAAGTAAAAAAATAAAATAAATAAAAATAAAAATCATGCTAGCTTTCACCAAAACTGGCAGCATTTTATTTCCTTTTTTTTTTTAATGTTATTTATTTATTTGACAGAGAGAAACACAGCCACAGAGGGAACACAAGCAGGGGGAGTGAGGGAGGGAGAAGCAGACCTCCGGCCGAGCAGGGAGCCGGATGCGGGGCTCGATCCCGGGTTTCCGGGATCATGACCTGAGCTGAAGGCAGTCACCCAACTAACTGAGCCAAACAGGTGCCCCAGCATTTTCCATAACATACAAAATTCATCATGTTTACAGAAGAAAGCATGGGAGAGAGTCACTAACTTTAAAGGCTATAGGATGAAAAAGAGATTGTTGTAGAAATTTCCTCATATTCATACTCCTGACCTTTAAGAAAAGCAAAACTACATTAATTGGAAAGAAGTATTCATATAATCATATAAATAATACTATATTCATTATACAGAATAATAAATATATTGGTCATAATAATCAATTCTGTGTATCAAAATTAAAATGCCAAATGTTTTTCATCTTATAAATTATTTAATATCCTTCATTAACTTTCCTGAGAAGTTCCCAAAACTGTACTTCCCAATCCCTTAAAGATATAGTTTAATTAAGCTTTTTTTAGTAAAATAATTATGTACTCTATAAACAATATAATTTAAAACTCTATCTTCACAGGCAAAAAAGCCTTCTGAAATCTAAATAAAGTCTGTAGCTTAATAGTATTATAGCAATATGAATTTCTTACTTTGATAAATGTACCACGGTTATATAAGATGTTAGCATTAGGGGAAGCAGGGTGAAGACATACAGAGCCTCTCTGTACTATCTTTTCAAGTCCTCTGTAAATTTTAATTTATTTAAAAATAAAAGTTTTTTAAAGAAAATCATATTTTGAATTTCAACATGATAGGCATTGGAGAAGAAAAACTCCTAACATTTTTTTTTAAGATTTTTTTATTTATTTGACAGAGAGAAACTTAGCCACAGAGGGAACACAAGCAGGGGGAGGGAGAGAGAGGGAGAAGCAGGCTTCCCACCGAGCAGGGAGCCTGATGTGGGACTCAATCCCGGGTCTCCAGGATCATGACCTGAGCTGAAGGCAGTTGCTTAACCAAATGAGCCACCCAGGTGCCCCGAAAAACTCCTAACATTTTATATGGAACCTATTTATAAACATGAAATTGAGAGACAACATGTGTTCTCAATTGACTTCTGACATTAAGCTTATTTTATAGATCTAGAGACCACACTAAGGCAATAGGGTTATGACCAACATGAGCACAATATATTTGTATTCTCACTCAGGTTATAGCCTTTCAAAATCTCTGTAAATCAACAGAGTTGATTTCAGTCACAGAAAATAGGGGAAGCAGTTATTTCTAGATTAAAATTCTCCTAATGAGGAAAGCATTTTTAAAAAGCAGGTATTATGAAAAATTGTATTCATAGAACAAAGCAAAATATTGAGCTTACCTGTGCATGTTCATTATTTACATGGAAATATTCCATGTAGAACTAATATACCTGCCTTGACTCATGAGAATGTTGAAATCTTTATGTTCATCAGGCACATTATTTAATCTTTTAATAAATAATGAAATCCCACTGACACCAAAGTGTAATGGTGTCTATGCATCTATCCAATGAAGAATCCCACTGTCAGCTCAAACCCAGCACTGAAATTATTCTTCTTGGCAAAAAGCCAGAGGAACCCATAAACCTCCTCTCCACTTCACCACAGAGCTAAACAAGAAAATTACTCAGATGGAAATGGATAAAATGCATAGCTGAGAGCGGTACCTGGGTTGCTCGGTCAGTGCAGTCTCTGCCTTCAGCTCAGGTCATGATCCCAGGGGCCTGGGATCAAGCCCCATGTTGGGCTCCCAGCTTAGCGGGAAGTCTGCTTCTCCCTCTGCACCTTCCCTTGCTTGGGCTCCTTCATATTCTCTCTCTCTCAGAGGGAAGTCTGCTTCTCCCTCTGCACCTTCCCTTGCTTGGGCTCCTTCATTCTCTCTCTCCCTCCCTCCCTCCCTCCAACAAATAAATAAATAAAATATTTTTAAAAATTCATAGCTGAGAAGATAAAAAAGTTATACTGAAGTAATAGTGGACACAAATATTTTGCAGTATGTAAGAGAAAGCAACCCATGGAATCTATAGGCAATCTAAAGGCAACAGAGATCAAATCTTTACTCAAATCTGCAAGTAATAAAAAGCTTCCTTTTACCAGGAGCAATCTGACTCCAGCACAAATGAATGGGACAAGGCAGAACAGCATGGAGAAAAGAGGACATGGAAAGCCAGAAAAACTAACAAACAGGAGAAATGGGAACCAGACCAGAACAGAAACAGTTTTCATGGTGAGCAGAAATGCAATATTACAGGTCATCAACTCCTAGTCAGGAGGGGCCAGAAATGAATAGCTGAGTCCTTTGGCATACTATTGATATTTTTGTTTAATACAATTGCTCTTAAAACAATAGTATAACATATAATAAATAATAATAAAATGCAACTCACACCCCACAACATGGATTCATTCATTCTCAATACATTTATTGTCTTAAACCTGAGTTAAAGAACCTTTCCAGGTCTTCATAATCCTGCCTGGTCACCAGACTGAATGACCACACTGACAATGGCATTCATTTTGTGCCTGGAGGGGCCCAGGAGGGCAGGGGGTTTATAGGTTGACCCACCACTCACCCTCCAACACAGAATGTTACTCTATGAAACCTTGTTTCTGTGTGCTCCAAACTAAAACATCATCATTTGACTATGTTTTACATTTAAAATGAAGTAGTCGGGGTGCCTGGTTATCTCACTCAGTTAAGCATCAGACACTTGATTTCAGTTCAGGTCATTATCTCAGGGTTGTGGGATCAAGCCCCACATCAGTTTTCATGCTGGGCATGATGCCTACTCCTGATTCTCTCTCTCCCATTCTTTCTGTTCCTCCCCACCCTTCAAATAAATAAATAAATAAATAAATAAATAAATAAATAAATAAATAAATAAATAAATAAATAGATGTAGTGATTGTCAGCAGGCTCAAAGGAGCATAATGAAGCATTTATCTAAAAATATATATATTTGAGGGACACCTGGGTGGCTCAGTCAGTTAAGCATCTGCCTTCAGCTCAGGTCACAATCCCAGGGTCCTGGGATCAGGTCCCACATTGGGCTCCTTGCTCAGTGGAGAGCCTGCTTTTTCCTCTGCCTGCTACTCCCCCTCTGCTCGTGCACTCTCTCAAATAAATAAAATCTTTAAAATAAAATAAAAAATAAAAAGAATATTTGAGATTTATCAATGTTAAGAACTGCTTGCTTGTTATTATCTTAATAACACTGAAAATATGTTACAGATGTTACTTCATATAAATATTTCATAATTCAAAAGAAAAAGCGCTGCTGAAAGTTCTAAAATGACATTTACATACATATGTATGTATACATAAGCATTTATACAGATAGAAACCGTATATATTAGTCTTTATATTTGCTCTTCTAGAACTATTTTTCAGGAAATATTTCATTCTCACTCTGCAGTCCTCCAAAGAGGCAACTAAAAGTACCGTATATTATCTTGGTTTTAAATACTCAATACAAAATCACAAAATGCTCTGCAGTATCATGCATGGAATCAGTGAAAGATAGAATAAGGAACAACTTTCAAAACATTATAGTAATTCCACAGTTCATAAAAGTTGTATACCTTATTAAGATTTCAACATAAATAATTTAAAATTAGTAAAGATGATTATTTTTTAAATCCATTAAATTATAAATGTACTACATTTATAGACTATAGTCCATTACACAGGTCTCCAGAAGTTCTGAGTATGCACTGAAACAAAATAAATGTTCATATCATTTTCTCCTTACTTTTACGACTTGAGGTTAATTGTAAGCTTCTAAAAACAATCTAGACTTCACTTGAACTAGCTTCAAATGAGAGGTCAGCAATGAAATAAGCCAATGTTTTTAGCTAGAGTTCTGGTTTCAATGAACAAGTATAAAGACACTCATTCTTTAATTCCTTGATGCAATTTTTTTTAATCAAATGATTTAGTAAAGGCATTTGGCCTGCTTTCCTAAAAGGATTATAGGTGTCAAGAAAATCAACTATAATGGAAATGGGGGATATTTTAATAAGATGTAAAATCATTAAACTATTCTGGACTAAAGCTCAAACTTGCCCAAAATATCTCCACATCTTCACCTTCCCTGGGAAGGGCAGCCCCTACTGGAAGAGGCAAGTGGAAGAACAAAAGAGGTCCAAACTGTAGACTCATGAACCTACGAAACACTCTTAACCATTCTTCAACAAATACTTGCTAACTGCATGTATGCTTTGCCCTGGGCTACAAACACTGCCGAACCAAAGCATATGGAACCTTCCTCCTGGAGCTTTCGCCTAGTAGGAGAGGCAGACAACAAACCAAGTATTTGATATACCCTTCTGATAATGACTAGGAAGAAGAATTTGGGAAGGAAGAAGAATTTGAGAAAGAAGTTCTCCAAGCTAGACAGAAAGTTCAAATACATTTAGGGAGATGGGGGAAGTAAGGAGAGGAATATCCATCTCCTTAAATAAAAACAGCAACGACAATGAAACCAGAAACAGCTTCTAACACAGAGAGATCATTCTATGCTGCCAAGTACTTACCAGTGCATTGTCCCATTGAATTTTCATAGCCCTGTGGGGGAGGGATAGGTTAGGTTTTATTGTCCTGATTATTCTGACCAGGAAACTGAAGCTCAGAAAGTAAGGGCACTGGCCTAAAGTGCTACTACCCAGGCTATGAACCCACCTGTGGTTAGTCTTCACCCAGCAGGGACCATGTACCCTAACTTCACAGTGAGAGGAGTTTGATGCACTGCTGGGCAACAGAGGTACAGCTGACGTTATTCCCAAGAAACACCCTTAAGACCAGGATTTTCCTCCTTAAACTTCAATAAGTGTGGGAGTAGACATGTCTTGCTCCTAGGGCCCAAAAAGGAAAAAATCCCACCCCACAGTCGTAGAGACCCCAGCAAACCCTAAGAATCTCTTACAAATGTACTTTGCCAAAAGAGACCAAGTAAAATCTTTTCAAAATATGATATTTATTTCATAACATAAAAAAAGTTTAGAGAGAAAAAGCAAGGCAGTGAGTACATTCTCTCCCTTTTAATATTTTTCAAGGAAAAACAACAAAATTAATTAGGCCAAACCAGCTTCCTGTATCTACTGTCATGTACTAAAGTGAGAACTTTTCTTTCCCCACCACCTCTTCAAAAACTGCAGCACTGGATAAGACTTGTAGGTAACTAAATTACCACTGGGTTCTTTTCTTCTTATAAAAACCATCATGCTGCACACATCTCAGAAACGTGTCTGTCTTCTCCATATTGAAAGCGGGTCTATAAAATCGAAATACAATGTAAAAGATGACCTCCAGCAAGGCTCTGTGGTTTGGCTATAAAAGAGGCCATGGTGCTTGGCATGCAGTCCCACCCACCCGCCCAGAGTTCAGGCTCCCTGAGAGTTGTGCAGGACTGCAATGCAGTAAAGGGTCTCCATAAATGAAAGGAGGTGGGGAAGGGGGAGGGAGAGTGAGAGGTTGCAATTTCCTTGTGTGCTTTGAGCCTGAGCATTTTCTATTTCAACTAAATATGAAGAATCATGGCCTTGTTTTAAGGATTTCAGCCAAAGAAGACAGTTTAAAACCAATGCCTGCTCTCTGCTATGGCAGTTCTACTGGCAGGCTGTAATTTGTCAGAGAGAGATAATGGAAATGCAGTTATGTTTGTATAATCCATGGGCTGTTTATCAGCTAGGTAAAGCCCAAAGATACAGGTAGCAGCAAATCTTTCTGTCTGAAAAAAAAAAAATCTTTCAATTCTGTAGAAAAAGAAAAAAAAAAGAAATTGCAGTTCCATTTTTTCTTTAGTGGTAATTCTGAAGCAAAGGGAGGAGGTTAATGGAGGAAGAGAATCTGTGGGACAATTGGCATGTTTCATATCACATATGGAACATGAATGTGTATTTCACAAAAAGAGATTTCCATTCAGGTCCTGATATATCTTTAGCCCATAATTTGGAGGCAAGTGATGTAAATAACAGCTCTACACAAATCACTTCTTTGAAGCTAGGATTGCAACAACCAGAACCTTCTTTTGGGGGAAAAAATGTATTGTAATCAATGAGACAATAATGTATTACCTTTGTTTTGTTTTTACTATTTTTGGCTTTTCTGGAAGAATCAAGTCCTCAGCAAAACCTCACCCTTATCTGACAGTATTAAACAAGCATTCACTAGTTTTGTCATGAGAAATAACATACATAGATATAAATGTGACAGGCTCCTTAAGAACCATGTAAAGTAAACTCTGAAAATTGCTTCTTTATTCAGATATAGATATTTGGTTCTGAGCTTTCATCTTCTAGGCTGCATGTTTTACTCTGAGATATAATCTTGCTTCATCTTTTCAATGTCAGTATGTCAGTGTTCAATTGAATCAACAACGCTGAATATAGAGCTTATTTAGTAATAAACAGAAGGTACATGCACAGACTACAAAAACACCATGTAAATACATTCCAGAAGACGGCAACCCAAAATTTCCATTTCAGCATATCTCACAACCACACTGCATACCACTGAAGAGACAGGAGTTAAATGACACTGCAGACCGGGGCTTCCCTGTGTGCTTTCTATCCTGATCAGTGTCTGCACTGTTTAAATGCAAAGAGGACAACACATAAATCATTTTTTCTCCCACTTAAAAATCCCTTACTGGTATTTCATTCTCTGTAACCTCAGGTGAGCTTCAAAAATGAATCCAGCCATCAGCATCCAGCCACACAAATTGCAAACCGTTCTAGCTTTTTATCTTCTTATTCTTTGGGGGGATATTTGCTCTCTGGATCACACAGTCCAATTTTACCAAGCCCCTAAAAGTATTGGGGTGCTTCTCCTTCACAGGGTCTTGGTCAGGATTCAGTGCATCAATCCCCAGAAAAAACATCACACAGCACCTCAAGCACAGTACTCATCGAACCATGAGTTATATCTGATATTATAATTAGTGATTTTCTAGCTATTTTCTCTAGACCAGAATTTCTCACTCAGGATGTAATAACACCCAGAGACTGACTACTACAAAGGAAACTGCATGATTTTTAGGGGATCTGTATTCAAATTTTGGCTTTGCCACTCAACAAGTTCATAACCTTGGGTAATTTACTTTAACTCACTTAACTTCAGTTTACTTGTCTGTGCAATGGACATGGTAATACTTAGTTCTTAGGTTTGATGTCTGGATTAAATAATAAAACTCCTCAGTCCAGAAGGCAAGATGGCAGACAGTGATAGAGCATGGAAACTGGCTACAAATACTCATGTTGCCAATTACTATGAAACCTCCAGTTCTTTTTCTGTGCTTCAGTTTCTTCATCTGTAAAATGGGCATAATAATAGTGAATGTGCCTAATATGGCATTGTGAGGATTGAATAAGTTATAATGACTTCCAGAAGAGTGTCTAGAAGGCAGAAAGTGTTAGTTATGATGACAATTGCCATTTTTTTATTTAGTAATGAGGTACTTATTGAGCAACTACTATATAATCTATCACTGTGTTAGTCACTGAGGACACAAAACCAGTATAATCCTTGCACTCATGAAATTTAGAGTCTGATGGGGAGATAAACATTAATCTAATAACCACAAAGATAAATGTATACTTACAAACTGGTGCTTTGAAAAAAGGGAAGAGTTTTATGAAAACATAATTAAACAGGTGAGTCTTTGTTTAAGGAAGAGGCATTTGAATTGAGAGCTGAAGGATGAGAAGTTAATAGGCAATGAGGACTGGGGAAAGGGAGCCATATATGTAAAGGCCTTATGCTGAGGGAACATGTTGCATCACAGGAAGTGCCTGGAGACCAGAGAAAGGGAGAGGGTGAGAAAAGTAGGAGCAGAGATTGGCAAGGTATGCAAGTGTCACACATGCATGGCTTAGAGGCCGGGGTGAGGATTAGAGAGTTTATCTTAGGAGAATAGGAAACTTTATGGTAATTTAAGTATTTGAAGGCAAGGGTTGTTGGTGGTGACATAATCAGATTTGCATCCTGAGATTTTCCAACTAATAGGCTTTGGATGCAGACATAAATATGCCTAGGAGAACAGTTAGGAGACTATGGTGGATGGTACTAGATCTGGTGGTGGAGATAGACTCAAATGGAAAAAAATGCGTGAATTTAATTTTTGGTCCATTAAAGTGCCCTGTAATAGTTCCTTTCTTTTCCCGATCACTGCCTGGCACAGGTTTTCTAAGCATACACCAAGGGCACAACTAGAGACAGACATGTATTTTCACACTATGGAGTGGGACATGACCTAAGGATGATCTGGATCAGAATGACAGAAGTGAGCTGAGGCAAGCTCTCCTGAGGGCCAATTTTCACCTGGACTCCCCAGACCAATCCCAGCTCAGCCAGCGCAGAGGCCACACTACCATCCAGGAGTTCTGGGGACCACAGCAACTCTAGATATGGGGTATGGCTGCAGCTGCTTTCTGTTCCCACTGCTGCCTCTTTGCCATGTGGCAAAGGAAACAGCCCTGATCCACTCCTAGCTCTATGATCAATCCAAATAGTATCCATCAATCTTCTTTGTTATTTATACCCACTTTTTGCCAAAACACTACAAAATACAGCTTGTGGACATTATCTGGTTCTTGGTCACAGAGAACAGGTCAAGTCTCAGGTTCGGCCCCTGTCATTACTGACATGTCCCTGTGGAATATTGGTACTAAGCCTGATTCTCTGGGATGAAATTGGTTTTCTTTCAAGCTGCCACTGATTGTGGCAATCATCTATTGCTCTACACTGACTTTAAAAAATAGATTCTCACTCAATAAGAATCTAATATTTATTGAATATGTACTATGTCACATGCCTATGTCAGTTACAGGACACCAGAAGATGAGTGGCCCATTCCCAATGTCAAGTATCAGCAGTCTAGTAGGGAATCCAGGTATAAACTGATTAATTACAACATAATATGGAAGTACTAAAATGAGGGCATGAATAAATTGCAGAAATCCAGAGCTGGATATAATTAATTTCTGTCTGGGGCGGTACATAAAATCTCCACAGAATTTGTTGCAAAACACAATAAACATTAGATAGCCTTTCGATTAACAACTTCCTTCTGGCATTTTGTTCTTACCCTTTAACCTCACTGCAATTGCCTTGTAGTTCCTGCACTATATTATTAATGGAAATGTTTCCCCTCATTATCCAGCAACTTTGTTACATAGACAATTACGTTCTGGAAGATGCTTGAGAACTTCTTTGGCTGATAAAAGAATTAACCTTTTAGATTACGGTACCACTTGCTGCTAGGCACAACTAGCAAGGATTCTGATTACTTGGAAAACACACAGCATCTGTTTTGCATGTGTATGTCGTATAACCTAGCAAATAACTATTCATAAGAGTAAAATTTATTGCAGCCAGGAGATTAAAGAATGATAATCCTCAAATCATGCTCCTAAAACAGTCAAATCTTAATTTTTTTAGCCTCCAAAGAATAGAAAGGTCACAAAAAAAAAAATCTCTGAGTCCCAGGGCCAACACTATAACAACAGCAGTCTATCTGTCTAGTGACTTCAGGACTGTGGAAAACCTACCTGCCCCAAAATATCTTCCTCAATGACTGGGCTACTTGGTCAGTAGTAGAAATGTGAAAACAATGCCCTCTTACATTCTCTGAGAAAGAAATGAATTTAAGAACACAAGAATTAGGGGCACCTGAGTGGCTCAGTCAATTAAGCATCCAACTCTTAATTTCTGCTCAGGTCATGATCTCAGGATCACAGGACCTGAGCCCCACATTGGGCTTCATGCTCAGTGTAGAGTCTGCTTAAGATTCTCTGCCCCTCCCCAACTTATGTCCCTCTTTCCGCTTGCACTCACATGTATGCATGCTGTCTCTCTGTCTCTCTCTCTCTCTGAATAAATGGATAAAATATTTTTAAAAAAATAATAACACAGGAATTGGGGGACATGTGGCATAAACAGACAGGTGACTCCTACTCTGGATTCTCTGGAAAAATGACCTTCCATCCTATCATTCTTTATAACCCAAAGAACAGAATTGAAATCTTTACCCATGTACTCAAGGCCCTCTACAATCTAATGCTAATCTACATTTGCCAACTCATATCCTAGTCTGTTCCAGACTAGCATAATCATTGTCCTTAGTTCATGCTTTCCTCTTTCTCTCCAAGTAGAGACTGGGGCAGGCAGAGTTCTGCTGGAGGTAGCTACAGAATGACGTTCATAACTCATCATTCAGTGAATTTCAATCCCAAATTATATTATCAATAATCAAATTAGTAATTGAACCAAAGAGTAACCTCAGAAATAAACATCTAGAGATAGACTCCTGACCTAGGTAATGACCTAAAAAGAACAGGTAGCCTTCCTGAGAGATCTAGGTTCTGTCCTCTTAAGGGCATTAGAACAGATCAGGCTCTAATCTGAAAATGGCAAGTTAACCAAAGCTCTGGTTAACAAAATCTTCGTTACCAAATGAAAGATAAGGGCATAATAATAACAAAAAGAATAGCTAATGTTTACTGAGAACTTGCAGTGTACCTGCACCATTCTTAATGCTTTACATGGATTGATTCATTTAATCCTCACAGGAGTGCCCTTAGGTAGAGTAATGGTTTTTTGTTTGTTTGGTTTGGTTTGGTTCGGGTTTTTTTAAAGATTTTATTTATTTATTTATTCGACAGAGAGAACATAGCTTGAGAGGGAACCCAAGCAGGAGGAGTGAGAGAGGGAGAAGCAGACCTCCCGCCGAGCAGGGAGCCCGATGCAGGGCTCGATGCGGCACTTGATCCTGGAACTCTGGGACCATGATGCCGAGCTGAAGGCAGATGCTCAACGACTAAGCCACCCAGGCGCCCCTAGAGTAATGTTTATTCTGCTCACATTAGAGGTGAGAAAAATGAAGTCGGACATTGAGTCATTTGCTCAAATTCTCTCAGAGCTTAAGTAGAGAATCAGAATTTGACCTCAGGCTCTCTAATTCTGGAACCCATGCTCTTGACTCAGTAGCCAGCTAGAAAAATGTCAGACTATACATAAAACCATATATGAAATGGGTCTTAATGTTTCAGGTTTTCTGGGATAAAATATTTACAGATTAAAAGTCAAGAAAAAGGTTACGCTCATTATTTTCTGTAATTGCTGAATTCTGTTTTATCAAACCAAAATGTAAAAGAATACAAAGGTTTTCTACCAAATATATCTTCAGATGCAGGAAAAATGAACAATTCCTTTTCCCAAATTCCACTTAAGCTTAAAGAACTGGATTAAAATTTTCTCTAAAAGTCTAGATGATGAAAAATACATAGCTCGACCTACAAGGTTTACTGTGAATTTATCCCATTTGGCAAACAACTTAATCTAAAGCAAGTTCATTATTTTATTAGAAGAGTTTTCACTGAAAGAAAAAAATCAATTTTATTGAACTTTATATTTACCTTAATAGTTCTAAACATGAGTCATAATAATTGCTGTATATATACAAAGTGAATATTTCACTGGCTTGTTTCTAAGTTACACAATGGAACAATAAGCATCTACTAAAAATTAGCTTTATGAGTAGTTTTTAGCAAGGGATAAAAAGCCTTATCCTATAGTATCAAGTGAAAATGACAAGATTTTATATTTAGTATGACTACATCACTAGGCATATATACTCATAAAAAATAGGCTAGTATAAAACATTAATATTAATAAAATGGTTGTTTTTGGGTGGTGGCATGTTGTGATTTTTTTTCTTTATGCTTTTTCTGTTTTTCTAAACATCTTTACATTTGTAATGAAAAAAGTAAAACTTTAAAGTAAATATGAACAAGAAAGTCATTAGCAATCCAAGTTCTGTTTCTACACTCAGCTCTTTTAAGGAGCATTTTACCATCTACTTAAGAAAATTCCCTTTTAACCACACACCAGATGTAAGTTTACCTTTATGAGACCTTTCAGCATTTTATAGACAACCACTAATCCAGAATAATAAGGGAAATCAGGCATTCTCTCTGTAGAAGGGGAAAAATATTTTTTCTCTAATTGAGAAGAAATAAAATGGGCTTTGTACTACATCTGAATCATGGTTCAAATACTTCAGCAAGTTAGTTAAGCTCCCTGAGCCTGCATTTTCCCACATGTAAGAAAAGTTGCTATGAGAATTAAATTCAATAGCATAAGTCAAGTGGCTATCTCAGGTGACAGCAGCCCCACCTGATGGCAACTGTGATGCTAGTTCCTTTGTCTCATGCTTGTCCCTGAATCCCAGCACCATGTCCCTGACTGGGAGGAAACACAAGTGAATCTCAATACATATTTCAGATTCATCTAAAATACCAGTGGATACAAATTGAGGGACAGAGAAAATTCGGTAGTATTTTCCAGTCAACATTGTTTATTGTTCTGGTCAATGTGGAATAATTTCAGTTCTTAATGACCATTTAACTTTCTGAACAAAAATGAAAAATAGGGTTACTTGATGTCAAGCACACTTTTCACAACATAACTAGTGTTAAATTTAACACATCTTGTTTATTTTCTATCAGTCTGATTTGCCTTCCTTGTCTCTCTCTTTTTTTTTTAAGATTTTATTTATTTGTTTGACAGAGACACAGCCTGAGAGGGAACACAAGCAGGGGGAGTGAAAGAGGGAGAAACAACCTTCCTGCTGAGCGGGAGCCTGATGCAGAGCTCGATCCCAGGACTCCGGGATCATGACCTGAGCCAAAGGCAGATGCTTAATGACTGAACCACCCAGATGCCCCTCTGTTTCTTTCTTATATTATTTTGGACATATAAGCATGCAGCAGTTACTTTATTAAACACCCACAATTCTAAGTATATTCTTATAGCTGGATAATTTATCAGGTACAATTTGATCTGTATAATGCTAAAATATATTATAACCCCCATAAATCAAGAAGCACCTCAAAGAAAGATTTTCTTCTGTTTAGTGTAAATGATTATTAGAATGGGTTGGAAACCTCCTGTGAGGTTCCTAGTGGGCATTTTCTTCTTGTGAACATTCAGTCTCTGTCTCATCTTCTGACCTTCAAAGTTTCCTTAAAAGCATTCTAGTCCTTTATAATATAGCTATTTTAACCAGATTTTTATAGATCAGTCCTTCCTACTTAGTTATTATCAGTGACAGAACAAATATAAAGTAGGATTAAATGAGATAATTGAGGTTTTATTGTAAGTATGTCATTTCTATTAGCATTCATCATTCCTGTATTTGTGAAGTTGGCAACTCCTCTGTCTTGCTAATTCCCACTTATTTTTTTCAGATCTCATATTAAATAAGACCCATTCTGGGAAGCCTCTTCTGAACATTTCCCACCCCTACCTTCCCCTCAACTTACCACCTCAGATGAGGTCGGGGGCTCTAATTACATTTTCTCATTACACACTAGATTTTTACTTTATAGCACTATCACAACAATAAATAAGTCATGACTAATATAATCCTCTGCTTAATGTCTATCTGTCTGGGTAAACTATGACTTCCATGGAACAAAGATGTACCTGTCTTTGTACCCCAGGTCCTCCTGTGGTATCTGCCTTAGGAAAGATGCTCAATAAGTAATTATGGAATAAATGAACAAAGCCAATACTTGCTACCAGTAAAAATATCCAGATTCATGCATTCAGCTCAGTAAAACAGCCTGAATCTCAAGAGTCCATTTAGAATCATACTGTATTCATTGTATAGTTAGTAAAATATGTCAAGGAGCCATTTTTCAGCTTCTAGTAAATATCACCAAAATAAGCAAAGTCTGGCTGCCATTAACTCAGGCATTTGTTTTACCAAAGAATATTTACAACCTCAGAGTTCACAGCAAGAGATGCTTTCTAAATTCACATACATATAGGCTACTGTTTTATCAGGTACCTGTTTTCTGGAAGATTTACTTTGAGAATCAATGAAATGTCTGCTTTGAGATATAACAAGGGTTATTTCTGATAGTTATCAGAAAGATGATAGTCAATGAAAATAGAATATACTATAAGGCATAAACAAAATTAAAATCAGAAGAATTTAAGTTAGTGTGCTTGGAAAGAATATAAAACAGAAATTTCTCTAGTGAACTAGGGTCAGATCCTCAAAGTTGCCCTAAACTCTGTAATAATAAACAAGCCCACATAGCCATCAAGATTAGTTTTATGGAGCACAATGAGGTTTTTTTGAGCTGATGGAATGTTCACTGTGGAGTAGCGTCTACGTTTATATGTTACTTTAATAACAGGGTAATTCAGGTTACTCTACTTGCCTTCTGAAGTCATGATAAACAGCTTCATTCTGGAACAGGAACCAGGCATGGTGTCAAGGGGGTGGCTTAAACTCCCACTGGGTGCTAAAAAAGAAATAATGAGAACACAAGAGTGAAAAGCAAAGCTTCAAACCCTCATTGTAGAAGGCACCAAACAATTAACCAAAAGCAACACCAAAGGTTTTGAGACAATAATATAGGCTTTTTCCTAACTTTGTTCAAGAAGTAATTTATATGCCAGGCACTGAGCATGATTTTAAGATTAACACAGGTACGATCCACGCTTTTCACTGTATTGACACAATGTCTTATGAAATACAAAATAGAAGCACTAGTATTCAAAGAATATTGGTAAATGTTTTTTATTTATCATTAATGAAATGCTATAAATGGCCTATCATGTGTACCAGTCACTTAGAAACCTTTCCAAGAACAGAACTAGATCTCAGGGTCACAAATGAGTGACCCAAATGAAAAAGGCTAGGCAAGTGCAAAAATGGAGTTTTTCATGTCCAACACAGGACTAGAGCTGAGCTTTGGAAAAATGAAAACGTGGAGAAAAGCGAAGAGGACCTTGAGGACTTGAAGAAAGGCACAAAGTAGACATGGACACAGGAGTGTTGATGGCATCCAAGGAGAAGTCGGCAGGCAAGTCCAGCTGAAGCAGAGGGTACCAGAATGAAACAATCAAAGATGGGGTTGGAAAGGTGGGCAGAATCCTCAAATATCTTATACCTTATACTATAAAGTAGTCAGCATTCAGAAGAGAACCCTTGAAGAAACCCTTGCATTAGAAAAACTCCTAAGATCTGATTTGAAAAATGGGGCCAGGTGACTTAATTAGAATCACCTGGAGCATGTTATGACTACCACGGATCAAAAGTCCCACACTCCTAATAACTTAGAGTATATCTAAGAAAATGCATGTATCTATTTTATTATATGTATAATTATATATATATATATATTTTTAACTAGTATTTTAAGTGTTTTCTTATGTGATTCTGAGGCACAGCTCTCCTGGAAAGCACTGCTGTAGAAGCTAAAATGACTGCACTGGCTTAGGGAAAGTGACAAGGACCAGGCGTAGGGAGTGAGGACTGGCTTGACTTGAAAGACACACACATCAGTCTTAAGTCAAAATTATAAGGTTTAATTGGCATCTGGAAATATTTGTAGGAAATTTTGACCCCCAAAATTACATTACTCTCACATTGCTGGGCTCAATGTTTAGAATAAAAGGTTTATTATGCAAGGACTCCAAATGAATCAAAAAACATCTTGATTCCATCTGTTTTCTCCTACCACCATCCCATGATGAGGGGAAGGCAAGCTCCTCTAGTCAGAGAACTTACTCCCTGCTCTATCCTAGCCCCAACAACGGCAATAACACAGACTTGACAAGCAATCCTTTTTTTTTTTCTTAATGAATGCTTAAGTGAATGAAGAAAAACCAGTCTTTTCAATTGCTAGAAAAAGCAGCAGCCATTCACAAATCTGTGGAACCATGTCTAAAATACCCATAGCCCAGGTGAAAACCAGGACAATTCAGTTATGTCCACTATGGACATTGAGTGCCTGTGTATACTCTGTGGGTTCCAACATTGGGAAGAAACCTGGGGAAAACTTTTTTTAAAATAATGTTGAGGTACAGAGGCAGTAAGAGTAACAATATCATCACAATAGATTTCAGCTTGATTATAAAGCACCTGCCATCCGCAAACATCATGCCTTTCCAGATTTGTTGTGCATTTTTTTACCCTCTAAAGTCTGCAGGAGAATTTCTAGTTCATGAGGGAATTCCTCCTCTTTCCATTTGAATTCCAGAAATCTGAATTTAGTATTTGAGAGCTCTAGAAATTCAGAGTTTAGTATTTAGGAGTTAGTAGATCTTGCACTTTTTTTTTCTGAAAATGAACAAGACTGTGATTGCTATATAACTGTTATTCCTTTAATTCAGATTTTTAAAAATCATTTTAATTTGGCATAGTTAGCTTAAATGACCATGTTGTGAAGTAACCTGCCTCGTTTCTTCATTAATGACCTTGGAGGACATCAGCCTGACTCTAAAAGAGGGAAACTGAGGCCCAGAGAGTTGATGCCACGCCTAAGGTTTATCAGCGGCAAAGCTACCACTACGATAAGGTCTCTGCATTCAAGACGTAGATTCTACGGTGTGATGCTGCTTCCCTTAAAACAAAGAAAAGCCTAGGAGTTCATGTATTTTAAGTCTATTGCTTTTTATTACATAGGCATTCTTCCTTCAGTAATCAAGAAGCACCTCAGTGAGAAACCAGTTTTAAATTTTTGTAATTAATTTAAATAAATAAATAGAATAAATTAATTCTATATAATTCTGTTTTACCAAATAAGTGAGATTAAATTGTCCTTGAGACAAATTGGGGGGAGCATAAAATATACAAATAAAGTTTGTTTAGTTTTTCCAACAGGAATTTGCAATAGAGTGCCTGGCAGGGGGAGCAGGAGAAGGGCGGGTGTGCAGGTGGCTTCTGCCCCTGCAGGTAGGAGTGTTTTATTACTGGCATTGTTTAAAATCACTGAAGCATGATAACAATAGGTAGCAGAGTATCCTGGCTTTATTATTGTTTTTAAATTCTCTACAGATAATGCAACCCTTAACTGCCCTTAGTAGGTTCCCGCAGAGGGCCAAGTAAGAGCTGTGCTTAGAGATAATTCAAAGTCACAAATCACTGCCACAAATATTGCCACCAGGGGTAGAACTAAGAGAAGCCCTGGAAAATACTTAAGATCTTAGTAAAGAGTACAAAAATGAGTAGCAATGAGTGAAAAGCAGTCAAAGTGTATCTAGGTGATATGTTGGATGAAACAGCTCTGAGAACATAGCACAGGAAAGCTCCACAGACCAAATGAAAGACTATTCTAAATTGTTCAGCCTCCTCAGATCAAAGTAATTGGCCTCAGTTCCTCCATTAAGATCAGGCCTGGGAGCACCTGGGTGGCTCAGTCATTAAGCATCTGTCTGTGGCTCAGGTCATGATCCTGGGATCCTGGGATCAAGCCCCACATCGGGGTCCCTGCTAAGAAGAAAGCCTGCTTCTCCCTTTCTCGCTCCTCCTGCTTGTGTTCCCTCTCTAGCTGTGTTTCTGTCAAATAAATAAATAAAATCTTAAAAAAAAAAAAGTGGTTTGCCCTCACCTCCATTCACTGATATATTAATCATTAATTGATAGGTGAATGTAAAAAAAGAGAGAGAGAGAGAAATAGACAGTGAATATAAATACTACAGAGTAAATTTCATGAAGCTGAAAGAACAACTCAAAGTGTGACAATGAAGAGTCACGTACCTTATTCAGCCTCTTCCATTCCTGATTTTGTGCTGTTCTGGATGTCTGTCTAGGTCATCCATTGCTTCTAAGGTCCCTCTTGTGTGGTAGGGAAGACACTTTAGATTCCTGGGTGGAGGTCGCATGACCTGGCCTACTGGGAAGGTGTCACTTTCTGCACTCACAGTTCAGATTCTAACCCTTGTCAAAGGCAGATGATGACCTTCACAAATAGGGAAAAGGACTTCAAGCAATACTTTCCCCTGTCCTATGATGAAGGACTCTACTGTCCAAACTGTTGTCTCATGGTCAAAACACTGAAGTCAAAGCTAAGTACTATGCCTACCTCTCAAAGTCACAATGTATGTTGTGGGGAGCCCAGAGTCAGGCCGCGTCAACAGTAGAGTAATAGTTCCTGGACTCACCAGCCTGGGCGTTCTTGCCCTGGCAGGCTAGAGTTAATGGTGGAGCGAAACTCCTGGTACCCGCCTACCGCCCCTACTCATGTGAGACAAGGATCAGTTAGTCATAAGATAGATGTAGGTAGGTAAACAGGTGCTGTGCTTCTGTAGGACATTATTCACATCCACAGACATGTGCTATACTCCCTCTGAGCTTTGTTTAGTAGTTTGGTAGAAACAAAGAAAATCGTCGCCATGGTATCGGTAATTGGGAAAGAGATTTATAGTGTTGTGGGGGTATAGATGGAAATTATGACATTCTTGCTGTAACCTTTCTATTGTAGATGTTTATGCATGATTGTGCACTGTTCAGTATATAATGACTTGTAGCCCTGAATAAAATTGGCACTGTTTGGACACCATCCACTTTGCCCCTCCTGTCCCCATCTCTTTTCTTTCGTCTTCGTTTCACCATCTCCTTGCCCTCAGGTTCAGCTTACACTGTCGCACCGGGTATGTTAGTCATATCATAGGTTCTAAAGAGTCATATGCTGAAGAAATGTGTTTAAGTTTGTTTTATGAGGTATTTCTGCAAAATCAGTAGGGTACAGAACCCTTTTTCTACAGAGTACCTATTAGCATGAATGTATATGTGAACCAGCATTTTGCATTTAGAAGCAAATGGAATTAGGGAATCCACCCTTCCTCTTAAACATATTTTCTGAATCAGAACGGTTCAAAAAGTCCTATACTTAACATTTGATTTATATATAAAGAAATGACTTCAATTACAGAATTCCAAAATATAAAGGAAAGACTAAATGGTGGCCAGTATTGAATGTAGACACCCTCTTGCATTACTGCTGTTCATGTATGTGTAAAATTTAATAATAGTGAAATAATGTTGAATATTTCATTGAATTATATGTACTCACAAGCACATGGATATACAAAGCCCATGAGTATTTATTGTTTGCCTCAACCTTCTCCATCCCTCAAAAATTCTCTTTCTTCTTCCAGTTATGAAGTATAAAAAAGTTAAAAAAAGAGTTTACTTTTTTATTTTAAATTTAAGTCAATGACAGTTTTCTGTTATATTTGAATTTAAAGTATCTCTACAAAAACAGCTACACATTTCTTCAAATGTATGCAATCATTTAATAGGAAGTTTGAAAGTCTTAAAAATGCATGGGTACAAATTTAATTAATGTGCTTTTTAACACATTTTTAACCACCTGTTATTCAACACTACATTCAGCAGATGTTAACTCTGAGGCCAATTAGGTTTTTCATCTGAAAAGAGTGTGGGAGGTGATAGATTATTGTTGCCATGTAAGAGGAAAACTTCACATTCATTACTATCAATTTACAGCCTATTTTTTCTGGCACCTCTAATTTTTTTTTTGGTCACATTTTTCCTTTATCCCTTATAACAACCTCTAGTAGTGGATCTTCTCTCCTTGGGGGTTGTCACTTACAAGATGCCCTGAATCATATGTCATTAGCTGATACAACATTCATCTTCTTTCAGGATTAGAAAAATCACCAAATAATTACAGACAGAGAGTTTTTTAATATCCTAACCATATATCTCAATTCAATATTGATTTAAGTGATTAATTTTTCTATGATGATATAGCATCATGACCAATCAAATATAATGTTTACAAGGTGTATTAATCATAGTTTATAGTTTTCTTACAGGCATGATGGGTAGCAAATGTTTTTTGAATCAATAAATGCAAAAAACTATTTGCACTAGAAATATGGGAACAGACATATGACCTGTTTAATGTGTATATGTTTTCAAAATTCCAGCAGTCTCTTAATTATAAACTCCATTTTAGCTTATATTAAAGGGTTTCTTTCATTAGCTTGTTTTTATCATTATGGAGCAATGGAAAACAAGTTCAAAACAAGGAGCTGTTTCTTCACTTTATTCAGAGTCAAACTGCAAATAACAGCTAGCCATACGAACCATCCAGAGAAAACAATATTTTATGTCCAACTATATAAAACCATCTGTGTATGTTTTATTTCCTTGAAGAACAGTCAAGATTTAAAGATTATATCTAAAATATGGTCAAAAGAAATATATCAAGATTGTACTAAGCAGAATTGAACTCTTGTAACAATAAAGGTTTCCTCTCACAATTTTGAATTATAATATTTCTTTCTGTTGTTTTTTACTCTTTAGACGAATTCACACATTCACACCACTATCTTCTAGATAATTGATTACTTTTTTAATTTACTTCTATGTGATTTTGTTTGTTGTCACTTTCATCTTGTTTGTCCTTCATGTATTTGTCCTTCTTGTTAGAACCCAGCCATTACATATGTTCAATTTCAGAGGACCTTCCAGACTCTCAGTTTAGCCCTGTTTCTAACATGAGGCAACTGCCTACATTGTTCTAAAGGGTGCTCCTTCCCTGGAGCAAATCTCTCAAAGGTAGAGTTTTTAACAGGGGTCCTTTCCTCTTGACACGTGCTGGAATAGAGCTTCTAAATATGCAGAACTGGAAAGGGGATCTCAAGGTAAGCATAGGATCACCTCATCTGTTTTCCAGTACCCCGGTAGAGCACCGCTACAGAAGAGCAGAATTATGTGAGAACAAATATCATGACAAAGGTGATGTACGACTGGTTTCCCACCCATACTTTGTGGAGCTCCTGAGTTTCTGGAGCCCAGGCTGATCATCTCAGTGGGAATGGTGGGAAACAATGTCCACCACCTGCCCACAAACAGTACCCCAGGACTGATCCCTAGACAGAGTTCCTGATCTTAGGAAACAGACTGAATTTATCTGGAAATTTATCTGAATTCAAAACAATACTTCTCTGAGTTTTGCATTCGGTTGGTCCCCTCTAAGAGTTTTAACCAAGAGATGTTTTTTACTCAGAAAATAGCTCAGTGCTTCAGAAAAAAAGAATCTGAAAAGTCTCAGATGCCCCTCCAATGATATCTCAAATGTAAGATTCATTTATGAAAGCATCCTTTTGGGGTACAAGGTTAATATCAGAGAGGGAAGTCTGAAAGCACTATTTTATGACACCAGCTCTTTACTATGTTTAATTCAACAGACACTTATCTAGGACCAGTTACATAATAGGCTTTTGCCTTACACTGAACACTGAAAAACAAAGAATGACTATTCCTGCTCTCAAGGAGCCCAGTATCTAGTGAGATAAGTAGACAAGAAAATAAATACATTGGAATAGAAGCAATAGTGCTCTGACTCAGAAACAAATAAAGAACTGTAAATGTTTAAGGTCTGAGCAACTAATCTGCCCAAGGAAGTCAGAACCAAACCAAGAAAGGAAGTGAATTTGAACTGTGTTAAAGAATTATTAGTAGAAGTTTTCCAGAAGAGGAAATGTGTTTCAAGAAGGAAGACCATGTGCAAAAGCATATACATGCAAGAAGCTGGTATATCCTAGGAATGATAAAAAGGTCCCTGAAACAATAGTGTGGGGTGTTGAGGATTAAAGCCCTGGTAGGAGATGAAAGTGAAGCAGTCAGATGTAAAGCCCCTTATAGTAAACAAACATTGTCTACCTATTATTGGCCTATTATTTGCCTATTATTTGACGAAGCACTCCCTTACCTCTTCTAGTTGGGGAGGCTGATAACACCTTGCTGTGTCCCTAGCTGTGGACAAGTAAGCCAAGCCTGACCCATTGCACTGCTCCATACACTGAACCAAGTGATAGGTTTAAGAATAGATACATAACCCCTCTCCCCACTCCTCAAAAAAAAAAAAAAAAAATAGATGCATAACCCAAACTTGGCCAATCAGAACCCTTGTCAAGGCTACCAGCAGATCCACCTTGGTGTCTATGACCTGCTCAGTGACAGAGGCCTCCTTAGTCAGTTCAGAAGTGTCCTGCACTTGGCTTAATGCTCTGCTGTTACCATTCTAAAATTCTCAATAATTTTACCTTAAACTTGTGTTTTGCAAGTGAAGCCCCATAGAACAACAGGAATACACATGAGCAAAGAAAATAGACACTCTACTTTCAGGATAGCATTTATGATGCCCATAAACACAGACTTCCAGTGGACCTACAATGTGTAGCGGTTCTGTAAGTATTGAAGGACGAGGTTAAGTACGTTACATTTAAAATTAAATAAATGTGGGGGCTGACAAATCCAAGAGGCCATGCTTTCCATCTGAACCAGAACTTTCTCCCAATGCAGAAAGAATGCAATGGCATTTTAAGAAACAAGACCAAATAACTTCATCATATCTTTTCTTACTTGTGTCACCTCCCTTTATTAGACAAACTCACTAAAAATGATGACACTGAAGGAAAGGAAGATAGGGCAACTTATAGGTCCTTTCTCATCACTAAGCTGAAGGGAACTGTAGAATGTGAGTGTATCAAGAAGTGAAATAAAAACAGCTGAGTTCAGGGAACCTGGGCGGCTCAGTGGGTTGGGGCCTCTGCCTTGGCTCAGGTCATGATCTCAGGGTCCTGGAACTGAGGCTTCATCGGGCTCTCTGCTTGGCAGGGAGCCTGCTTCCTTCTCTCCCTCTGCCTGCCTCTCTGCCTACTTGTGATCTGTCAAATAAATAAATAAAATCTTTAAAAAAAAAAACAGCTGAGTTCATTTTGCAGAACATTTATTGGTTTAGTAAGAACAAAATATATATGAATTATATGTATGTATTCTAAATTATATAATTTCAGTTCTTCTATCTATGAGTTAAATTCTCTTATATTTGTGTTGAAAATGGTGTTGCACAATATAATGATAAATGGTGAGAGCCATACTGATTCTTACAATTTTAGTTTTTCTTTACTTGGAAGAACATTATATAAGGAATTTTTAAAAAACACAATGACAAGTTAAAAGATAGCACATAGAATTTTTCTAAAAAGCATTTCATATTTTAGTACCTGTAATGACACTTTTTCCTAGTTTTGAACAAGAGACTCCACAGATTACATAACTAGCTCTGGCTATTAGGAAAGATGTTTATTTTCCCCGAGGATCCCAAGTTAGAAGGGCAGTGTGAGCTGGAGTTTCATGTGACTATCTTCCTTAGCCAGGTGGGTGAAGTCAACTATAGTAAGAGAAACAGAAGCAAAAATGCAAACAGTAATACAGATGAGAAAGAAAAAAAAGAAAGAACCCATACTATCATTTTAACTTGTGGGTGTAGCCAGACCAAAATTAAGGGCACACTTGTCCTTCTTTGTCATGTACGCCAATAAATTCTTTTTCTTTTTGGAGAGAGTAGGTGGAGTGCTTAAATAACATGAATTGGATTTCTTTCACTTGCAACCATAATATTGACTAATATAGCCTCGTATGCCAAGCATATATGGAGTTCTTAAATTCATACTCCTAAAAGCCCATAAGACCTTCCTTCCCCAATTACTCCCCTGACCATTTTCACCCACCCACCTCAAAGGTAACCACTGTGAATTTCACAGATAGCCTTCTCTTGATTTTCCATATAATTTGTTTTTTTCTGGGGAATTGGAGAAGAATTGAAGGAGCGAGTCTGAAGGTTAGGAGACCCCGTAGGAGATAGCATAAGTCTAAGTTCACCTGACCATGATTTGTGAGTGCTTTATATAACCACCAGATCATGTTTCGCCAAATAAAATTCAGGCAACAGATTAACTTATAAAATTATGTATTTTAAAAGGAGAAAAAGCATCCTGTATTTTTTTTAAACCATGGACAACTATTTAATCAGAGCAAGAGTAAACGCTTTACTATACAGTGACCCAGTTACTCAAACACAGAAATGAGCTTTGGGTTTGAGGTCTGGGCACAAAGTGTAATGAATACGCTACCTGCCTCCAGTGATGCCAGAAAGGGAAGTAGGAAAGAAGAACACCAGGAAGGAAGGAAAGGAAAGAACAAACAATTCTGTGTTTCATGCTATGTTATCCTCTCCCAAAACATAAAAAAGCTACCAGACACACATTATGGTATTTCTCACGACTTTACATAGCACTGTCCTTCTACCAAATTCATTTTAGTGAATCACAGGAATAAAAGAAGGAATAGTTAGCCCAGGGAAATAATCCCTAATTGTAAAATTTTGGTGCACTGCAGTACTGAGTTAGAGGTCCACAGGAATTGAACTTCCCAGTGTAAGTGAAACTTTCCTTTCATATCTTCACATTCTTGATGACTCACAAAATGAGAACTTCTGCTCTAGCTGTAAACAGTGTGGCTACCTGAATACAAATAGGAGGAACATTTTTTCTGTGTTGTGATGAGAGCCTGATATTGATTGGTCCACTTTGCACTGCTGGGTTGACCAGTGGGTTCAAGGCTGCTATATGTGAGTCGCCTCTTAGGTTCTCTGGGCCTAATGGGCATGAGTTGGCCCATAGTCCTTCACAGTGATGACAAAGGAACTATCACTCTGCAGACCCAACTCCATCCCCCATGCATGTCCTAACTTGTTGGAGAGGGAATAGGAAGCCCTTACCCTACATCTAAACCACATTCTCCAGTTTTATGGATAATAAAATTCCCATGTCTGTTTCTCATAGTCCATTTCCTATATCTATTTCTCAATTGGTTTAGAACTCAGAGGGAAGATAGAATGAACTGATTGGCCCCTGGAAACTCCAACATACAACATCCCTCAACTTATATAATTTAATTAACTATTTATGAATATAAATACAAGTACAAATGAATATATGACACAGTTCTGAGGAGTTAAAAAAAAAAAAGACACGTAAACTCTATGAAAATCAATCTTATCCGTAACTCATAAAGTCTTCAATAAAACAATGTGATTTTTTTTACCCTGCTGTTTTTCTATAAGCCATAGCCTCCTCAAATACAGACTCAGGATTTGTAATGCTCTCCAGACTCTATGCAACAATCTCCAAATACTTAAATCAGCAAAACAAATTTATCCATGAGCAACCTAGGAGCTGCCAGCATCAATTAAAAATAAGTGGTGTATAACAAATTGATGAAGGATAATTTTGATGCAACACCATTTCAGTTTATACAATGCCTTCCATCTCTAAAAATAAGCAGACCTGAATAAAAAAAAAAAAATCCGTAAGAAACAAACAAACATTTGTTCCATTCAATAAGAACAAATTGCTTTTATGTTATCTGAAAGGGTTTAGTCAAACAGAAATATTGGCATTGAACCGCAACATTTGAATATTTTGGCAGAGGTGCTTTTAAACCATTCCTTTACATAATTAAAAATGGCAGTACTACTGGAAAATAATGGAACACAAAACTTTGCAACATAAAGTTACCATAATGTGAACATTATAAAAGCAGTTAAGCTTTATTTTGCTGTTAATGGCTTATATGGGACTTACTCTTTAATGCCCCTGAAATCATATTTTTAAGAGATGAGTTTTAAAATAACATAAGATGACTTCAAAGGCTACAAAGTACAACTTTCTATTTTAAAACTGTTGTCTCCAAATAAATAAGGAAAAGCTGTTCTAAGTAAGTCCAGGAGCACCTGGGTGGCTCAGTCAGTTAAGTGGCTGCCTTTGTCTCAGGTCATGAACTCAAGGTTCCTGGGATCAAGCCCCACATTGGGCTCCGTGCTCAGTGGAGAGTCTGCTTCTCCTTCTCCACCTCTCCACCTGCTTATGCTCTGTTTCTCTCTCTATCTCTCTCTTTCTCTAATAAATAAAAACTTATAAAAAAAATAATAAATAAGTCCAGAAATCTTTATGCACACCATAATTTTCAGGGCCTGTTTCCCACCTCCCGCCCCAAGCTGATGTGTCTTTTCATTAGTTCCTAGTATAATTGCTCCCAATCTCCATATTGCCCAAACCTCGAAGCTGTGTCCTCCAGTAGACTCACAGTGATGAGCCTGTGAGATTGAGACTAACAAACAGGCTCTCATCTTCTCCCTTCTCATTCCCCAAATCTCTATTGCCAACCATCCTCCTTTCCCTTTACTTTTGTGTTCTTCCTATTCCAGACTAACCTGGAGAAGCTCTTCCTTTATTTCACTTGCCCTGTGAATGTTTCAGCTTCCTGCCTCCCCATAACAGCCTCAACACAGACTTCTCCCTGCCTTCCTCCAATAGTCCACAGGGCTCTCTGACAAACCACCTGAAAGACCTGGATCAAATCCAAATCCCAAACTCACCTGTCTACAGAGGCCAGAGAGGTCATGCAAATAAGAGAAATGAGCAGGTGGAAAGGATGGGGACTGTGTGGTGAACCCAAGAAAGCACATTATTTCTAAAGTAGACCACGAATTACTGCCAAGAGGAAGCAAAGGCCATTGTTGTCAGATCTCCCAGTTTTTTTCAAGAGAAATATAAGCTTACATTTTATATGAAACCTCCAAATTTTTAAATATTTGAAACTAATTTTTTTTTGGGTCTTTGAACACCATGGGACAAAACAGTAAGTTAAACCACATTGTGAAGCATGTTGCCGCTGGTCTGTTGTCTCTGTCTACACCTGCTACCTCCATGTCTCCAGTGTCCCACTCCTTACCTGTATTGCCATCTGGTTTCCAACCACATCACTGTACTGAAACTCAGTATGCACTTTCTGGCTTCTTCTCAGTTCTTTTCATCCCTACATTGCCACCACATTTGACATCAGTCACTGTCACTAATGACCAACTCATACTCGTGGAAGTCCCTTCTCTTGGTGTCCATGACATTACGTGTTCCTGGTTCTCTTCTTCTTTCTCTGACTTCTCCAGTCCCTCTTCTTCCTTTTCATGTCCCACATCCTTCTATACTACCTTGTAGGGTAGTATAGGGAGGTTTACATGGAAAGAAAGCCTACACATCAAAACTCCACAGGGCAGTTTGAGAGGACAATATCACAGGTTAAGCATCAATTGTGCTTCTCACCATAGGGAATATATGGCAGTGTTTCTGATACTTGGGTATACATTAAAATCACCTAGAGTGGAAGGATTGAATTGACCTGGGTTGTAGCCTGGCCTTGAGAGTTTTTTAAAGCTCCCCAGGTGATCCTAAAGTGCAACAAAGTAGAGCAACCAGTGGTATACTTGATGACCAAATAGGTTGATGACTATTCAAAATTGAAGACTCTCACCTTGTGCAAAGTGCTGCTTTCAGGGTCGGCCAGACAGTGTGGCTCCACATATTCATTTAACAAGGACTTCTGGGTGCTAAGGTGTGCCTGTACCATGGCCCTCAAGGAAGGCAATGGAACTGGCTGAGCCAGCCCCAGTTGCTGAACATTCTCTCTCAAACAGATCCTGTATAATCTGAATAACCTTTTTCATGAAAGTAAGCTGTTTGTTCCACTGTAGTATAATTTGTAACAACTTCTCTTATACCAAGGCCTTCCCTCCACTTACAAATGGAAACCTTCCAAATATTTTTTCTCTCTCCAACTGTGAACACCCTTATCACCTTTCCTTCTGCATTTCCAACTACTTGGTGGACATTACTACTTTTCTTTTCCCTGCTCCCCAAATCTTCTCCTCCTCCCAATTCTCCATTATGCTGTTTCCATTCTCCGGCCCACTAGAGTGTGAAATCTTGACACAATCCTTTACTCCTCTTTCTGATTCTCCTTTACATCTAATGTTGTTTCTTCTCTCACACCATTACTTCCATCTGGCTGTGTCTCCCCATTCCCACTATAGTACCTTCCAACTTAAGGCAGTGCTACTTCACGTTTGATGTACGGCTCCCAGCCTATTCCTCAGCTGGTCCATCATGCTCCACGATTATGTTTCTCACTTTGTACAAACTTTTGTTGCACCCCGGAGGAACAGACTTAGGCCTACACCCTGGGCCTGTTGAACTATGTTATTCCACCCACTCCCTTGAGTAAAGACTCAGAAATGTCCTGAGCCTGTTTTGGAATAGTTTCTTGCACCTGGTGAACAGGTAAACCCAACTCAGAGTCTACTACATAGTCAGGCAGGTGGCTATAAAATCTCCCAGGAATGCAAAGGTGAGCCTCTCACTCCTGGCCATATCTTCACCCACAGAAATAGATTCAGCAGCAGAAGTGACCTCTATAGGAACTCTGGGAGACCCGGGCCTCCACTTGAGAACATGCCAAACAGTCTCCTGTTTTATATAGTTAATTCTAGATGGGTATGTTTCTGGATCCTTTTACACTTAAGAACTTTCATCCTCTTCTTGCATCTCCTGGCATCTTTCTATATTCCACATCATCCTCCCAAAAATACAGCTGCACAGATCTCCAATACTCAACAATTAAGACCCATTCTCCTTGGGGCTGGCATTCTAGGTCCTTCCCAATCTAACTTCACGAGTCCTTCTGGCCTTATCTCCCACTACAACTTTATTCCTACCCTCTGCTGTGGTCCCAGTAGACTGCTTGCAACATTCATTAAGGCCAATAAGATTCTGAATAAATGAAATGCCCCATCCTAAAAAGAGTATAGCCTTTCAAACTTTCTATTTATTGAACTATAAAAATATAATTCTGAAGCTAAAACTCCAGCATAAAGAGAAATGGAGATTATCACAAAAATTATTCTTGTTGATTTTAATAATTTCTAGCCATTTCTCACTTCAACATTATTATAGTTTTATACAACCCTTGATAGCACTTGACAAAACTCCTCTGCATACATTACTCTCTCATATACACAACAATCCTGTGAACACCTTCAGATGAGAAAATGGACACACAAGAGATGTTATTTTTTATTTTTCCAAGGTAACACAGTTTATAGATGGCACAGATGGTTCCCAAACTCATTTGTCCTGATTCTAAAATCCTATTAATGTTCTACTACCCAGTCTTGCTTTATTTACTGATATAAATCTCCACACTGTTCACTAAAACTTACAATGAAAATTAATAAAATAAACTCCCTATCTTTGAGAATTTCAATGTTTTCTTGATACTGTTCTGACTCTTTTAGAGCTGTAATAAGGATAATATGCCTCTCTGTAGATCTGCATCATTAGAAACCTCACATACTCAACCAAGATTGTCCAGAGATGGAGAAATAAAAGCTTGTAAAAGGCACTGGAATTGAACAAAAAAGACAGTAATGAAAAGGTAAGAAGACAAACAGCATTTCAGTGACGACACTGTTCTGCACAGAAAGCTGTCCATCATCAAATATTGGCCTCTTTATGTTGTCATGCAAAAATCTAATTGTACCATTTACCTCCCATAGTGCTATAGAGAGAACAAAAGAGCCAAGCATCATTTCTTTATTACTGTCAATTACCATGGATTCCAATGCTAGAAGGAAGGAGTAGAGATTATACAGAACTGTAAGAATCTATTCTGTTTTAATACTGGTGAAAATAAATGTGTGTCCTTGAAAAACCCTTGGTATCCAGATGGGATGGAGGTTATGGGAAGAGCTGAAGTGAGTAAAGAGGCATGGAATGAATTCTGAAGGCCTGTCTCATGGCAAACTGCTTGGAGGGATCAAATGATTCAATTTAAAAGTAATCAGACATGAATATTTTTCACAAAAACAAATTTTATTCACTTGTAAATATAAATGCTTTCCAAATCTTTGACTTAGCTATCTTACTTCTAGGAATTTACCTAAGAAGAAGAAATACACATACACACACACACACACACACACACACACACACAAAATCACTCACACATATGTGGTAATAGTAGTTGAGTATGAGGAGGGTAGCAGCGGAAAAACAAGCAGAGGTGAAAAGACATTAAATTTTTATTGTGTCCTTGGCACTTTTGTCAAGTGAGTACCTATAACCTGTACATGAAATTAATTAATTTAACATGATTATTCTTAATTCATGTCTCAAATACACCTAGTCTGTAACCCAAAAATGTCTCTTTTAAAAATATTTACAAATAAGCACCAAGAAATCTATACAAGGATGTTTGGTGCAGTAGTATTTATTATACAAAAGATCAGATGGAATCTAACTTGCATCAACAAGAGAATGGTTTGGTAAATTCCAGCACATCCATTCAGTGTACACTCTCTAGCCTTGAAGAAGAATACTATAACCGCATGTAAAATACTCTAAAAAAGAATGTTTTTTTCCAAAAACAAAAAAAGGCAGAGAAGTGAAGAACAACATGTATAGCTTATTACCATTTTTTGTAAAAAATAGAAAATATAAAAACACAATTAGAGATATAGATATTCCTGCATATACTTTATACGAGACTTTATAGAAGGAGACTAAGGAAACTAATAATGGATAACAGGAGGGTTTCTTCTTTGACATTGGCCACAGCAACTTCTTTCAAGACACGTCTCCACAGCCTTTCCTCTGAGATCAGGAACAAGGCAAGGATGCCCACTCTCACCACTACTATTCAACATAGTGTTAGAAGTCCTAGCAACAGCAATCAGACAACAGAAAGAAATAAAAGGTATCCAGCTTGGCAAAGAGGAAGTCAAACTCTCTCTCTTTGCAGATGACATGATACTATATGTGGAAAACCCAAAAGACTCTA
>PITA01017723.1:0-42495 GCA_004023965.1 Spilogale gracilis | reverse complement strand
GGCTCTTTCCAGCCTCCCGGTTGGCAGTCTGCCACAGCCGGGCTGGTGCAGACGTTGTATTGATTTCTGCCCCCGCCCCCACTTGTCGCTTCACTCCCGCACCTCTAAGCCACAACTCCTTTTGGATCGGGCGACTTTGTCTGCCCCCAGGGACCTGGGGCCTCTCTGGTCCCACAAAAGTCTGTAAAAAAACGTCTTTCCCTGGGGGGGTCTACACGCGGCCCACGGTGTGGAGAGAAATAGGGGAGAAGGGCAGGATAGAATCCACTCCCGCTGCTTTTCCGGCAGCTGTGGCGGCTCAGGCGGAGGCAGGCCTGGGCGGCTGGGCGCGCGCCGGGGCCGGGGCCGGGGGCCGGGGCCCGCCGGGGCGGAGGCCCGGGTGGCTGCGCGAGCGCTGGGGCCGGGGTCGGGGGCCGGGGCGCGCCGGTGCCGGTGCCGGGGCCGGTGCCGGGGTCCACCGGGGCGGAGGCCCGGGCGGCTGCGCACGCGCCGGGGCAGCGCGGGCGGGGGGGGGGGGGGTTGTCCGGGCAGCGGGAAAAGAAAGAAAATAAAAGATTTTAAAAAGTCTTGCCTTGCCCCGGGCTCCGCTGTGTTTAGCTTCTTTCTAGCCCCGATTCAGGCCGTAATCTCTTGTCTCTTCTCTTATTGATTTTTTCTGTAACATTGCTTTGCAAATGTTGAACCACCCTTGCATCCTAGGTTAAAAACCCACATGGTCATGATCTTTTTAATGCAGTGTTGGAGCCTATTAACTAGGATCTTGTTGAGAATCTTGGCATCCTTATTCATCAGGAATATTGGCCTGGAATTCTCCTTTTTGATGGGGTCTTTTCCTGGTTTGGGGATCAAGGCAATGTAGCTTCAAAGAAAGAGTCTGGAAGTTTTCCTTCTGTTTCTATTTTTTGAAACAGCTTCAGGAGAATAGGTATCATTTCTTCTTTGAATGTTTGGTAGAATTCCAAAGGGAATCCATCAGGTCCTGGGCTCTTGTTTTTGTTGTTGTTGTTGTTGTTGTTGTTGTTGTTGTTGTTTTGGGGGGGGAAGATTTTTGATCACTGCTTCAATCTTGGTACTTGATATTGGTCTCTTTAGGTTGCCAATGTCTTCTGGTTTCAATCTTGAAAGTTTATAGGCTTCCAGGAATGCATCAATATCTTCTGGGTTCTTTAACTTATTGGCATATAACTGTTTATAATATTTTCTGATGATTACTTCTACTTCTTTGGTGTTAGTAGTTATCTAGCCCCCGTTTTATGCTGTTTTTTTTTTTCAGTGTTCCAAGATTCATTGCCCTTTCCCCACACCCAGTGCTCCATGGAATAGGTGCCCTCAGTACCCACTACCAGGATCTCCCATCACCCCACCCCCTACCCTCCATGTCCTTCAGTTTGTTTCTGTGTCCAAAGTCTCTCTTGTTTCATTTCTCTCCCTGAATTACCCTACTTCCCATTTCCTTTCCTTCTCTTACTGTCCTCTATATTACCCCTTATGCACTGAAAGTAAGTGAAACCATGTGATACTTGACTTTCCCTACTTGGCTTATTTCACTCAGCATAATCTCTTCCAATCCAGTCCACGTTGCTACAAAAGTTGGATATTCATCCTTTCTGATCTAGCCCCTTTTATTCATAATTTTATTCAATTGTTCCCTCTCTCTTTTTTTTTTTTGGATTAGTTTGGCCAGTGGTTTATAGATCTCATTAAGTGTTTCAAAGAACCAGCTTCATGTTCCATTGATGTGTTCTACTGAATCTCTACTTTCTAATCTCTGCTCTAATCTTAATTATTTCTCTTCTTGTACGTAGGGTTGGCTTAATTTATTGTTGATTTTCCAGTTCTTTAAGTTGTAAAGAGATTTGGTGTATTCGGATTTTTCTTTTTTTCTTCTCTTTTCTTCTCTTTTTTCTTTTCTTCTTCTTCTCCTCCTTTTTTTTTTTTTTTCAGTGCGGCTTGTATTGCTATATATTTCCTCCTTAGGGCCCCCTTTGCCATATGCTATGGGGTTTGGACCAATGTGTCTTCATTATCATTGGTTTCAATGAAATGTTTAAGTTCTTCCTTGATTTCCTCGTTGATCCAAACATTCTTGAGCACCACGGTCTTTCACTTTGAAGTGTTTGAATTCCACCAAACATTTTCTTGTGGTTGAGTTCCAGTTTCAAGGCATTGTGGTCTGAGAATATGTAAGGAAAAACCTCAATCTTTTGGTATCAGTTCAGCCCTTATTTGTGACCTGGTGTGTGGTCTATTCTGAATAAAGTTCCAGGTGCACTTGAGAAGAATGAGTATTCTGTTGTTTTGGGGTTCAATATTCTGACTATATCTATGAGGTCCCTCTGATCCAATTTGTCATTCAAAGTTCTTATTTCTTTGTTGATTTTCTGTTTAGATGATCTGTCCAGTGCTGAGAATGATGTGTTAAGATCTCCTACAATTAATGTATTTGCATCAATATGACTCTTTGTTTAGTTTAACAGTTGGCTTATGTAGTTGGCTGCCCCCATATTGCTGCCATAAATACTTACAAAAGTTAGATTTTCTTGGTTTATAGACCCTTTAAGAGTCATGTAGATTGGGGTCCCTGGGTAGCTCAGAGGGTTAAGCCCCTGCCTTCTGCTCATGCCATGATTTCAGGGTCCTGGGATCGAGTCCCAGTGGGCTCTCTGCTCAACAGGGAGCCTGCTTCCCCCTCTTTCTCTGCCTGCCTCTCTACCTATTTGTGATCTCTCTCTCTCTGTCAAATAAATGAATAGAATCTTTAAAAAAGAGTGACATAGGTTCCTTCCATATCCTTGATTTCAGGCATTAGCTTAAAATATAATTTATCTGATATGAGAATCACTACCCCAGCTTTCTTTTGAGGCCCATTCCATGAAAGATGGTTCTCTCCATCCTTTCACTTTCAGTCTAGATGTATCTTTATATTCAAAATGCATTTCTTGTAGACAGCATATCGACGGGCCCTGCCCTTTTATCCAGTCTGCAACTCTGTGCCATTTTATGTGAGCATTTAGGCCCTTCATGCTGAGAGTGATTATTGAAAGTTATACTTTATTGACATCATGTTGCCTTTGAAGTCCTTGTTTCTATAGATTGCCTCTGTAAATTTCTGTTCTGTGTCACTCTTGGGTTCTTTCCTCTTTTATAGAACCCACCTTAATATTTCTTGGATAGCTGACTTGATGGTCACATAATCTTTTAAACCTTGCTGGTCCTGGAAGCTCTTTATCTCTCCATACATTCTGTATGTATGTCTTGCTGGATAAAGTATTCTTGGTTGCATTTTATTCTTGTTGAGTGCCCTGAAGATGCCCTTTCTTTCTTGCCAGGTTTCTGTGGGCTGGTCTGACTATTCTGATGACCCTCCCTCTATACGTAAGGGATCTTTTCCCCCTAGCTGCCCTTAAGACATATTTTTTGAATTTATGATTGGTGAATTTCACAATTATGTACCTGTTGGTTTTTCTAACCTCATTGATCTTGGGGGATGTCCTTTCTACCTCTAGGACATGAACTCTTGTTCTATTACCCAGATTAGGGAAATTATCCTACAGGATCTGTTCAACTATATCTTCTAGTCTTCTTTCTCTCTCTCTACCCCCTAAGGGATCCCAATAATTGTGATATTGGAACATTTCATGGCATCATTTATTGCCCAAATTCCATTTTCATGGTTTTAAGCTGTTTATTCAAAGCCTTCTCCTGCTCCTCCTTCTCTGTCCATCTGTCTTATAGATCACTATGTGATCTTCCGCTTCAATTATCCTAGCTGTTAGAGTATTTAGATTAGATTGGATCTCGTTGGTAGCATTTTTAACCTCTTTCAGGTTAACTTTCACTTTTTTCCTTTAGATATTCTTTTTTTAAAGATTTTATATATTTATTTGACAGAGAGAAACACAGCTGGAGAGGGAACAGAAGCAGAGAGAGTGAGAGAGAAAGAAGCAGGCTTCCCACTGAGCAGGGAGCCCCAATGCGGGGCTCAGTCCTGGGACTCCAGGATCATGACCTGAGCTGAAGGCAAACACTTAATGACTGAGCCATGTAGGCACCCCTCCCTTTGAGATTCTACGCTGCCACTAATGGTCTTTTCCTACTTAGCCACTGCTCGGGTAATTGCTACCCTGAATTCCATTTCTGACATTTTGTTTATGTCCATATCCAGTAGTACTATGGCAGAGGTCACAGTCTCTGAATTTTTTCTCTGTTGGGTGTGTTCCCGCTGATTCATTTTGGTGAAGGGTGGTGGAGGGGATGTATAGCTGAATATATCAACCTGTTCTAGGCAAGTTGTTCATTGGAAGGTTTCAGAGTAATTGGAATTAACCACAAATATGAAAAAAGGGAAAGAGAAAGAGGGAAAAAAGAAAGAGCAAAAAAGTTCCCAATGATAAGATTTATATGGCACAGAAACAAATTAATGAAAACACCAACAAAAGTAAACAGAAAGAAAAGAAAAAAGAAAAAAACAGTCCAAACAAGCCCAAAGAATAAGATTTATATAGTACAAAGACAAAACCAAATACACAGAAACACAGAAAAATAAGGTGGAAAGGTAAGGTGGTTACAAACCCTCAATATGGCCAAGGAAAGTCCTTCAGTTCTTCCTGGCTGTATCTTATCTTTGTTAAAGGACTCAAATTTCCTTATATATAGGGAAATTAAAACTGTTTTTAAAGATTTTATTTATGTATTTGACAGATAGAAACACAGTTAGAGAGGGAACACAAGCATGGGGAGTGAGAGAGGGCAAAGCAGGCTTCCTGCCAAGCAGGGAACCCAATGCAGGGCTCAATCCTGGGACTCCAGGATCATGACCTGAGCTGAAGGCAGATGCTGAAGGACTGAGCCACCCAGGCATGCCTGAAACTGGTTTATTTAAAGGGGTAGTATTGAGTAGGAAAAAAGAATTACCTTAAAGCTTATATCTATTTGTATATTTAAAAAAAGAAACACAGGTATATGTATGAGAAAAGATGAAGTTAAAAAGTTATTATGTAATTTTATATTAAATATCAAGTTGTAATGATAAGCAGGTTAAAATAAATAAAAGAACAAGAATTGTGAGAACAAATTAAAAAAAAATGAAAAGAAAATCTGTGTCTATAAAATGTACAGGTTTGTAGGCATTACTGGGAGTTTAATATATTGTTTTTCCCTGATGTTGGGAAAGTTACAGTTTTATGGAGACCTTTCTTGGTTGTCCTCTTGTTCTCTTGTCTTGCCTTCTGGGAGAGGGGCCTGCTGCATTGTAAGCTTTTTTTCAGGGTTTTTTTCTCATTAGGTTTTTGTTCTTTGGCACCTTTGGGCGGCTTTTTGGAGAGTCAGAGCAAAGTAACTGTCTGCACCCAAACCTCTGCCTTAGAGAGGAGCCTTAGTCTTCTCCCTTCTGGATGGTCCAGAACACACAGACTCCCCCTCTACAAACTCTCCTGAACACTGCAACCTCTCACAGGTGATGCACACCCAAGTCACTGTGACAATGGTCGACCGAGGCCCCTGCTTGTCTCTGCACCCCCATGTCACAGAAAGCGCAAGCAATATGGGTTTGGGCTCACCAAAACCCAGTGGCTGCCACTGTCAGGACTGCTGTCTACAGCCCATGCCCACACTGGGTGCCCTCAGCAGGTCTCTACAGTGCATGTCTCATGGAAGTCTGTGGGCTGAGGAGCCTCTGACAGGAGCCTGCACCAGGCTCTCTCAGGTGCAGGTGGGCACCAGCTGTGGCCATCCTGGGATTGTGGGCTTAACTCTGTGGCAATGACTGCCCAATTCCACCAGTTGCCCCTTAAGGCCCTTTGTGTGTTTTTTTAGTGCTTTTAACCAGACTCCAGATTGATGCTGGTCCCCAAGCACAAGGCACTTTCATATTGGGGTATTACTCTCCAATGGGTTACTTCTGGTGGCTCCCTCCCCTTGTGCTTATCCTCTGATATCAGTCTGAACACTTCCACTCCACTTTGCCTCTCCACTGATGATCTTCTGCCCTCATAGAGATCCAGAAGTGTGTAATCTTATATCTCAGACTGATTTCATGGGTATTCAGAGTGTTCTGGTAGATATTTAGCTCACTTCAGGGGACCAATTGCAACAGGGTCTTCTACTTCTCTGCCATCTTGCCCTGAACCGTGTACTTCTTTATCTATTCATCATGCCATGGATCTTTGAGCTCTTTCCATCATTTGACTATTGCTGATAATGCTGCTATAACCATCAGGGCTAATGTATCCTTTAAAATCACTATATTTTTGTATCCTTTGGGTAAATACCTAATAGTGCAATTGCTGAGTAGTAGAGTAATTCCATTTTTACCTTTTTGAGGAAACTTCTTACCATTTTCCAGAGTGGTTGCACAAATTTACATTCCCACCAACAGTGCAAGAGGGTTCCCCTTTCTCTGCATCCTCACAAAAATCTGTTATTTCCTGTGTTTCTATGTTTAGTTCTTCTCACTGGTGAAAATTATATCTCATGGTAGTTTTGATTTGTATCTCCCTGATAATGAGTAATTTTGAGCATCTTTTCTTGTCTGTTAACCATCTGTATGTCTTCTTTGGCAAAGTATCTATTCATGTCTTCTGTCCATTTCTTAACTAGATCATTTGTTTTTGGGGGGTTTGAGTTTGATAAGTCATTTATAGATTTTTGTACTAACCTTTTATCAGATATGTCATTTGCAAGTATCTTCTCTCATTACATAGGCTGCATATTAGTTTTGTTGATTGTTTCCTTTACCATGCAGGAGCTTTTTATCTTGACTAAGTCCTAATAGTTCATTTTGCTTATATTTCTCTTGCTTCCAGAGACATGGCTAATAATAATTTGCTACAGTCAATATCAGAGGGGTTACTGCCTGTGTTCACCTCTAGGATTTTGATGGTTTCCAATCTCACATTTAGTGTTTTCATACATTTTGAATTTATTTTTATGTAGGGTGTGATAAGGTGGTCCAGTTTCAGTTTTCTGCATGTAGCTGTCTAATTTTCCTGACAGCATTTGTTGAAGAAACTGTCTTTTTTTTCCATTAGATATTGTTTCCTGTTTTGTTGAAGATTAGCTGGTCATATGGATTTGGTTTATTTCTGGGATTTTGATTCAGTTCCCTTGACCTATGTGTTTGTTTTTGTGCCAGAACCATACTGTCTTGATCAATACAGATTTGTAACATAGCTTGAAATTCAGAACTGTGATGCAGCCAGCTTTTTTTTTTCTTTTTTAAGGTTATTTGGGGTATTTGGGTTTTTTTGTAGTTCCATACAAATTTTAGGGTTATTTGTATTAGCTCTGAGGAATATGCTGTTGGTATTTTGATAGGTATTAAATTAAATGTGTAGGTGGCTTTGGGAAGTACATCCTTTTTAACCATATTTGATCTTCTAATATACAGGCATTGAAAGCTTTTTTTTTTCATTTTTTGTGTTATCTTTAATTTCTTTCATAGGTACTCTATAATTTGCAGAGTACAGATCTTTTACCTCTTTGATTGGGTTTATTCCAAGGTATCTTATGGTTCTTATACAATTGTAAATGTGATTGACTGCTTGATTTCTCATTCTGCTCCTTTACTGTGGGTATACAGATTTATGTACATTGATTTTGTAACATGCGGCTTTACTGAGTTTGTGTATCAGTTATAGTAAGTTCTGAATTGTGTCTTTCTGGTTTCATATATAGAGTATCATGTAAGCTCAAATAGAGAGTTTGGCTTTTTCCTTGCTGATTTGGATTTTATTTCTTTTTGTTGTCTGATTGCTGAGGCTAAGACTTCCAGTACTAGTTAAATAATAATTATAAGAGTGGACATCCCTGTATTGTTCCTGCACATAGGGGAGAAGCTCCCATTTTTTCCCATTGTTTATGGGTCTTTTGTTTATGGCATTTATGTTGTTGAGATATGTTTCCTCTAAACCTACTTTATGGAAGGTTTATAAGAATCAATGTTGTACTTTGTCAAGTGTTTTTCCTTCATCTATTGAGAGGATCACATGGGTCTTATCCTTTCTTTTATTAATGTGGTGTATCATGTTGATTAATTTATAAATATTGAACAACCCTTATAGTCCAGGAATATATTCCACATAACTTTGGAGAATGATTCTTTTAATGTACTGTTGGATTCCACTTGATAGTATTTTTTGAGAGTTCTTCAGGGATATAAACCTGTTGTTCACCTTTTTAGTGGGGTCTTGTCTGTTCCAATTTTGGTAGTTTTTAAGTTTCCACCAATTTACCCACTTCTTCCAGGTTGTCCAATTTGTTGGCATATAGTTTTTAATAATATTATTTTATAATTGTTTGTTTTCTGTGCTATTGGTTATTATTTCTTCTCTATCATTTGTGATTTTTTTTATTTGGGTCCATTCTCTTTTCTCTTTGATAAGTCTGGCTAAGGGATTATCAATTTTGTTAAGTTTTTTTTCAGTGAACCTGCTCCTGATATCACTGACATGTTCTGCTGCTGT
Organism: Spilogale gracilis; assembly: GCA_004023965.1. Lineage (NCBI taxonomy): Eukaryota > Metazoa > Chordata > Mammalia > Carnivora > Mephitidae > Spilogale > Spilogale gracilis. The sequence continues at coordinate 34,033 of PITA01017723.1, read as the reverse complement.
CTGTCACTTTATATTTTATTTCTGCTCTGATATTTATTATTTCCCTTCTTCTGCTGGTTTTAGGTTTTGTTTGTCATTCCTTTCCTACTCCATTAGTGTAAGTTTAGGTTGTTCATTTGAGATTTTTCTTGATTCTTCAGGTATGACTGTATTGCTATATACTTCCCTCCTAAGATTACATGTGATAAATCCCAGATGTTTTGGACTATTGTGTTTTCATTTTTATTTTTCCATGTATTTTAAAAAATTTCTTTAATTTCCTGGTTGACCCATTTATTGTTTAGTAGCATGTTGTTTAACCTCCCTGTGTGGTGTTTCCAATTTTTTTGTGTGTGTGATTGACTTCAAGTTTCATAGTATTGTGTTCAGAAAATATGCATAGTATTATTTCAATCTTTTTGAACTTGTTGGGGCCATATTAATGACCTAGTATGTGATCAATTCTGGAGATTGTCCCAGGTGCATTTGGAAGGAATGTGTGTTTTGGTACTTCAGCATGGAATGTTCTGAATATATCTGTTAAGATGATCTGATCCAGGGACCCCAGGGTGGCACAGTCAGTTGAGTTAATGACTTTTGATTTGAGGCTCAGGTCATGATCTCAGGATCATGAGATCAAGCCCCATGTCAAGGTCTGTGCTTAGCACGGAGTCTGCTTGACTCTTCCTCTGTCCCTCCCCATGTGTGTGTGCTCTTTCTCTTTCCTTCTTTCTACCCCTATTTCTCTCTAAAATAAGTAAAGTAGTATTTAAAAAATGTTAAAAATAGAACTACCCTATGACCTAACAATGGTACTACTATGGATACAAAATTATAGATTCAAAAGGGGACATGCACTTCAATGTTCATAGCAGCATTATCAAAAATAGCTGAATTATTGAAAGTGCATGAACATTATTCAACTGATGAATGGATAAAGAAGTGGTGTGTGTGTGTGTGTGTGTGTGTGTGTGTGTGATGGAATATTACTTAGCTATGAAAAAGAATGAAATCTTGCCATTTGCAATGGCACAGATGGAGCTAGAGTGTATTATGCTAAGTGAAATAACATAGAGAAAGACAAATAACATATGATTTCAGTTATATGTGGAGTCTAAGAAACAATATAGGGGAGTATTTGGGAAGGAAGAAAAAAAAACATAAGAGATTCTTAACTACAGAGAACAAAAAGGGCTTCTGGAGGCTGGTGGTTGAGGGGATGGGCTAAGTGGGTGAGGAACATTAAGGAGTGCACTTGTGATGAACCCTTAGTGTTATATGTAAGTGATAAACCACCAAATTCTACATCTGAAACCGATTTTGTTATATATGTTAACTAAGTGGAATTTAAATTTGAAACTTGAAAGAAAAATACCTAGTTTTGCTACTCTGGCTTTCTTTTGATGTACATTTGCATGATACATATTTCTCCATTTTCACTTTAAGTCTTCAGGTGTCTTTAGATTTAAATTGAATCTTTTGTAGGAAGCATATAAATGGGTATAATTTTGTATTCATTCGGTTATACTATGTCTTTTGATTGTAGTATTTAGTGCACTAACATTCAGAGTAATTGTTGATAGATATGTATCTTTCTATCTATGTATTTAATGTCATTTTTTGTTTCATTTTGTTGATGTTTTTGGAGATTTTCTCTATGCCTTTCTTTTGTCACTTTTGATATTTCCTTTCCACTCAATGAGTCCCCATTTATATATCTTGCAAGGCTGGTTTAGTGGTCACAAGCCCTTTTAGATTTTGTTTGCCTGAGAAACTCTTCATCTCTCCTTCTATTCTGAATGATAGCTTTGCTGGAGGAAGTAGTCTTGGCTTCAGTATTCTCTCCTTCAGCACACTGAATATGTCTTGCCATTGCCTTCTGGACTGCCATGTTTCTGTGGAGAGATGTATAGGTAGCCTTATGGGTTGTAGGTTAGGGACTTCTTTCATCTTGCTACTTTTAGGATTTTTTTTCCTTTATCCCATATTTTGAAAATTTAACTACAATGTGTCTTGGTAAGGATCTGCTTTTGTTGATTTTGGTGGGAGTTCTCTGTGCCTCCTGGATTTGGATGTCTGTTTCCTTTCCCAGATTAGGGAAGTTATTAGTTACAGCTATTATTTCTTCAAACATCTTCTTTCCCCTTTTCTCTCATTATTCCTCCTCTCTCTCTTCTCTCTCTTATCTCCCTTCCTATGATACAATTGTTATTATGCTTTATGGAGTCACTGAGTTCCCTAACTCTACTCTTATGATCCATCCTTCTTTCTTTCTTTTGCTCAATTTTCCAATATTATGTTTTTAGTGTTCAATCCATTAGTTGCATATAACACCCAGTGCTCATCACAATACATGTTCTCCATAATACCCATCACCCAGTTATCCCATCCCTCCACCGCTCCCTTCTGTAACCATCATTTTATTTCCCAGAGTCCAGAGCCTATCATGGTTTGTCTCCCTCTCTGATTTATTCCCATTATTCTATCTTCAATATCACTTATTTGTTTCTCTTCTTCTTCCATCCTTGTGGTCATTATATCTAGTGGTTTCAAATGTCAGTTATTGAACTTTCCAACTTGGACTTTTTTTAAACTCATTTATCTCTGTGTTAAGGATCTGCCTGATATCTGCCATGCTTTTCTCAAGCCCAGCAGGTATCCTTATGATTGTTGCTTTAAATTCTCCATCAGACATATTACTTACATCTGTTTTGAATTGATCTCTGACTGTGATCTTTTCTTGTTCTTCATTTTTGGGTTAATTTCTTTGTCTTTTCATTTTATCCTGGGTCTCTGTCTTCTTCTCTGTGTTAGAAATCCTGTTGTGTTTCCTGCTCCTAAGTGTAATGGCTTTATGAAGAAGACATCAGATAGTGTCCTGGGCCTGGCACTTCAGAGAGTGTCTCTGTTGTGTGTTGTATGCACCCTGCTACTGTGTTTTGACTGCTTTATCCTTCAGGTCAGTTGTCTGCAGAGGCTGCCCTTGCTTGCCCTGGGCAGTATTTGGACCTTAGGCACAGTGACATGTGTTTTAACTAGGCATGCACTGGTCTGCTTGTTAAATGATACCTGATACTACTTCCTCTAGAACTGAAGCCTTGAAGAAGTCTATTGTTGGTAGATGTGTTGCATGCAGAAGTTTCTGCTTGCCTTCTGGAAAAAAGACCCTGCTCTGCTGGGCCTAATGTACACTTTCCCAGGAAAAGTGGTACCAGCAGAGCACAGGAGAGCAGGACTGGATGTAAGCAAATTATTCAGCCAATGTTGGCACTGTGTTGCTTACTGAGATTGGTTTATGCAGAGGTACAGGGGTGAGAAATGGTGCCAGCACACTTCTTTGTCCATATAGAGGATCTCCATGCTTGCAGCTCTCAGGGAAACACTCCCAGAAGAGGAAATTATTTCCCTTCATGCATCCCAGTCATTTTTCAGAAAAGTTTTCATGCTGTTTGTTTCCAGGTTATTTGCCTGTCTGGAGCACTGCAGTTCACTGTATCTTCTACCCCAGACAATGCAGCTGACTTTTAAAAATCCAAATACTGAGGACCTGGTATAGGGAGATCTCTGCTGTCTTCTGTCAGAGGGACTCACCATGCTGTAACTGATGCAGGTTTGACCAAGAAGAGCCATCACACCAGTGCACATGGGTATAGGATTTGGAACAAAGCAGGCTAAACAACCAGTGCCTGAGTTTGCTGCCCTCAGCAGGAGTATCTGTGCCTATGTTGAGAGGTATAGGTGGGAGATGCCATCTGACTACTCTTTTGTCCCTGGAAAGGCAATGCCATATCTCATAGATGCACTCCAAGAAGAACAGTGTCTCCCTCCTATGCCTTAGGTGATTCTCAGATTTTGCCTCTGTCCCAGGGTTGCCTATGTGCCCTCTCTCCAGGAGCAGGACAATGCCCTCAGGTATCTATCCCAGAAAAGCCTGCTGGCCTCTAAAATATCAGTCTTTGAGCCCTGCTCATTACAAAAATTCACAAAAATCAGCCCCTCTCATTTTCCCAGCCAATGGTCTTGAGGAAGTGTTATCCTTGTGCTTTTCCCTCTGTGTTCCACTCCCTCTTGCCTTTCTTCATGACCAGCGCTCCCTCCACTCTGCAGCACCTGTGATCTACTTCTCCCCCCAACCACATATCTGCACTTCCTACTTTCCTCAGGGTGGTGTCTTCTCTCCATCTGATTGTGCGGTGTGTTATGTCAGTCATCGGGTTAATTTCTTAACTATTCAGAATAATTTGATAGTTAAAAATTGTGTTCAAGGGATGAGACAAGTGTAGGGTCCTCTTACTATACCACCATCTTCGCTGCCTCCTCTATAAAATCCATTTTAAATGAGTCCAGCAATGTATTGATACAAGCTGAAAGTTTTTTAGAAAACAGATTTTGTCTGTGGCTTATTCAAGATAATATCCCAGACTGCATGTTTCTTTTATAAGATCCTGATTACTTAAAAGAACCAAGTCTCCTCACTGTTGGAAGAGGTAATTTTTTTTCAGATTTATATTCACATTTAAATATTTTATTGTTACTCTTGTGAAATATACACCATTTCATTTTACAGTGAAATATATTAGAGTTTTCCAGATAAACAGGACTAATAAGAGGTATAGATATAGATATATAGATCAACATATAAATAAAAGATATAGATATGAAATTATGGAGATCAAGAAGTTCCACAATTTGCCATCAGCAAGCTGGAGAACCAGGAAAACCAGTATAATTTAGTTTAAGATGAAAGAAAAGAGAATCAGGGGGACATTAGTGAAAGCTCAGTGTCCAAAAAACGCAAGAACGTTGATGTCCTAGGGCAAGAAAAGGTAGACCTCCAGCCCAAGAAGAGATAAAGAGAGAATTTTCCCTTTCTCAGCCTTTTTGGTCTGTTTAGGCTCTCTATTCTGATCGATGGATCTGTTTATTCAGTCTCCTGAATCATATGCAAATCCCTTGAAACACTTTCACAGACACACACAGAAATAATGTTTTATGAGTTATGTGGATAACCTAGTAAGTCTGGCTCATAAAATTAATCATCACAGCTCTCCACTTGCCAACTTGATGCCTAGAAGCAGTACCTTAAGCCATAATCTCCAAACAAAGGAAATAACAATGTCATAATTTTGCATGATGAAACTATCCATCATACAAGCAGATAGCATGATGAAACTATCCATCATACAAGCAGAAACACAAAAACACACTAACTCCTCCCCAGAAGAAGAGGTAAAGTCTTAGTGTAATGATCACTCTTACCTTTGATATTTAGGAATAAGTATAGTGTGATACAAAATTAACAATACTTACTATGACATAAATTCAGCATATTTTATATTCCATAATAAGGAAATAAGAGAGTATAGAAAAACACATTTGCTTCATATATATATTTACTTGATATTACATATATAATTTATTTTATTTATTTGATATAATATTTACTTGATATATTTGATATTTACTTTTATATATATATCAAAAATATTTAAATAATTGTAAGGAGGAAATACTCAAGACAAATATAGCCCTTGTTTCTGTAACTGGTTACTTAATTTTAGCTGGTATTTGTAACTACCTTTCTCCCTAAAAATTCTGTATTTTCTTTGCTTCTTTAAGCTCCTTAGCTGGTTATGGTTAGTTAACAAGTAAGGTGACACAATCTTTCATTCCTGAAGGAGCTTGGACATTACAAGTGTTTCTTGGATAAGGTTGTTGAAGTTTTCCATTGATTTTAATCATGGGGCATGGTATTTTTGAAAAACTCTTAAGATCTGGTCTGTATTCCAGACATACTCTTACTTATGTCCACTGTGGAGTAACTATTAAATTCCCCTTTTGATATCAACTAAGATTATTTGCTTGATTAAACTATAGTCAGTTTCCTGAAGTTTCTCCTAGGCCTATATGGATACTTGCTTATAAAAATCTTAGCAAGAACCCTGATTAATCAGTTTTACAAGGGTCTTTCATCCTCCATGTCTGATCTCTCAGTATCCATCAGGTTTCTCATCTTCCACCATCTACCAGGTGATATCTATTAAGACTGCCTTGTCTTCAGCAAGAATCCTGTTAGGTCAGTTTAGCCAGAAACTCCTTTACACTTAATTTTACACTTAGAATTTTGCATTCACTGGCTTCCAAACTGGTCTTTGGCTATAAATTCTGACTTGCCCCTGCTGTAGTTTGTCTTTGAACCTGGCTCTATATTAAGGTCTATTTTTTAATCTATTTTGATAATCTTGAATAAAATCTGTTTTGACTACTTTAAATAATCTCCATTTTTTTTTCCTTTACAGTTACCATGTTGTGACTTGGATAGGATCATTTTCATTATTGGAGTCCCAGACCGCTCCCCCAGGATCCTAAGTATGCACCTTTTTTTTTTTTTTTCCCAGAGAGTAATCACCTTTGAAGCCTTTGTCTTCACTCCTAACTGGCTGATCAGGGATCCATTGGAGAGTGTCACACCTAAACTACTGGCTGATACAAATGTCCCCTTTAACAGGTAAGGGTAGATGTTGACTTTTAAGAATTGAGTATACTCTAGAAGGTAGGTTAGAGTCCCATTGAAAAACAGGCTGTAGTAGAGTGCTAGGCTTCTCTGTATTGAAGTCCCAAATTCTATGTTCATAAGTATAAAGTTTCCATTTGTTAAGAACCTGGAGGCTTCTTAGAAGACTGAACCCCTGTCTTGAACCCCTGCTGAATAGTGCTTTGCCAACTTTGTCTAACTCATTTCTTGTTAGCATGGTTTTACTAAGGACAATTCAGAAATTCAGTGGCTTTTTTGGGAAATTTAAGGTCTTCCCAGACTGGCTCCTCTAAAATGTTTCTATTCTCAACACCTCTGTTCCTGCTTCCTCCTTTTACTGCTTTGGATCTTACCTCCAGTTCCCTTAAATCCTTTTATATGTCTCCCTTCAGATCCCTACCTCCACCATGCCTCTCCTCAGCTTGCCAGATTTCTTCCCTCATACTTCACCACCTTAACTTAAAATTTTAGGATTCCTGCTCTTCATCCAGAACTCTCATGGACTAAAGACCCACAAAAGCAACCAACGTAGACTTAAAAGAGAACAAAAATTATTTGGAACAGAAGTGAATATTTTGTCCACTCATTTCAGTTCAGGTTACTCCTTCAGGTTACATGTCAGATATAAAGAAAATCTTAAATATCTCCTCCACAAATATTGTTAAATAGGCAGTCTTTACTTGTTTCATCACCAGAAATGCAGTTCAGATAAAATAGATAAAATAGAGATAAAGCAAGTTAGTGTTACTATGTTGTACTGGGTTATGGATTAAATATTAGAATGAGATTAAAATAGAGGATATTATGCTAAGCAAAATAAGTTAGTCAGAGAAAGACAAACACCATATGATCTCGTTCATATGTGAAATTCAAGAAACAAAACAGATGAATACAGGGGAAGGGAAGGAAAAATAAAATAAGATGAAAAAAGAGAGGGAGGCAAACCATAATAGACTCTTTACCTACAGGAAAAAAACTGAGCATTGCTAGACGAGAAAGGGGTCGGAGGTTGGGGTAATTGGGTGATAGGCATTAAGAAGAGCACTTTAAGTAATGAGCACTGGGTGTTGTATGCAACTGATGAATCACTAAATTCTACCTCTGAAACTAATAATACACTATATGGTAATTTAATTTGAGTAAAAAAACATAAGAGGGTATAAAAACTCTATTTACATCTGTCTTGTTTATATATGCTTATATATTTATACATGTATTTTATGCATACATGACATTTTTCTACCCCAAAAAATTATTTCCAAGTTAATTTATAACATCCCTTAAAAGAGTTCTATTCAAATTGGTTTAGAGATAAATGAGCTCTACTATATATTAAGTGTTCCTAAAATTCTCAGCAATATATAAACTAATTTAAAGATTTTAAGTTTATGTGATCTGAAATATTTCTGTTAAAGCTTGTTTTTAAAATACTTGGTAAAACAAACAAACATGTTTTCAGAGTTGTCAGCATTAAATGTAATGCATACATATTTTTCTATCCAAGTTTAGTAGTCAAACATACTTATATTATTTCTAATATATATTTAAGATTATAAATCTATAAATCCAAACTAAGGATGAATTGTACAATAATGATGAATTTTATAAAACATGTCAAACACAGTAGTATTTTTTTAAAAGTAGAGATAAGAACCATATGTTTAAATGTTTATATTTTTATAATTTTTATATATGCCTAATGATGATTTATTTACTTCAATAAATGTTTTTGATCAATTTGCACATAATTGGTAAGTACAAATGAATTAAATAGAGGTGCAATAAATTTATAAGTGAATGTTTTCAATAATAATTATGATTTACTTAGCAATAGTTTCTTAAAATTTTTTGGTAACTTGTACATCACCTCTTTGATCTTCTGCTTCTTCCATCCTCATTTTGATTACATCTAGCTGGTTTTGCATCTCAGCTCTACTATTTTTTATTTGGCCTGACTAGTTTTTAGAACTTTTATCTCTGCAGCCAGGGTTTCTCTGGTGTCTTCTATGCTTCTTTAAAGCCCAGCTAGTATTGTTCTAAATTCTTGTTCAAGTATCTGTTATATCTATTTTGAGCAAATCCCTGGCTGTGATTACTTCTAGATCTTTCTTTTGGGGATAATTCCTCTGTCTTGTCATTCTGTCTAGGTTTCTGTCATTTGTGTTTTATTAAAGCTTGTTAGGTTTCCTGCTCTTGAGAGTAATGCAATATTAAGATGGGTTCATACACTGTCCAAGGCCTTGTACTTCAGGATGTGCTTGTGGTGTATGCTGCGTGCACCCTACTGTTGAGTTTGGAAGCTCTTTCTCACATGTTAATCCTCTTCAGAGTTCCTCCTTAATTGCAGTGGGGACAGTTTGGACCTTTAACTGGGTGTGCTTTGATTTGTTTAAGGTAAGCCTGTTTAAAAATCTGGTTAAAAAAAAAAGGCCTGATGCAAGAAAAGAGAAATGAAGAGGAACAAAAAAGCAAACAAACATATATACAAAAAACTGTATGTCTGCTTCCAAAGAATAAGATGGAAAGAAGAGGGGGGGAAGCCTGACACACAAAAAAAAAAAAACAAGAGAGGGAAAGAAAGCAACAACCAACAAAAAAAGATATAAGTCTGTTACCAGAGAAAAAAGGGAAAAGGTGATGGGAAGGAAGCCTCATCCTATTTCCACCAGAACTGAAGCTGAATTTTTGGAGCACTCTATGGTCAGTAGACTTGGTACATGCTGGGGGACTCATCTTGGTTTTCTGGAGGAAAAGCCTATTGCTTTTGCTCACAATCAGACCTCCTCGTGCAAAGACATCCCTACTAGTTTCAGGGGCAGTGGGGTTTGGTGTGACTCAGGCCTCCACTATGTCTCTCTCTAAAGTCTTATTGTCCTGAGGATGGGGTGGAAGACGTCATCACCTGCCCTCTCATTCCCCGGGGGGGGGTGGGACTCACAACCACCACTGTTCAGGAGGTTCTTACAAAAAAACAAATAGTATCCTCTCCTGTGTCCCAGGCTACTGTCAGATCACTGCCCTCGAACAGCCTGTGCCTGGCTATTGGCATACTTGGGGCCACAGTTCTCCCATGTTATATCTTTCATCAGTAGTTGGGATTCAAAATTATAAATCTTTTCTTTAAAGATTTTATTTATTTATTTGACAGAGAGAGAGATCACTAGTAGGCAGAGAGGCAGGCAGAGAGAGGGAGGGAGAAGCAGGCTCCCTGCCAAGCAGAAAGCCTGACGCGGGCCTCAATCCCAGGACCCTGAGATCATGACCTGAGCCGAGGGCAGAGGCTTTAATCCACTGAGCCACCCAGGAACCCTCGAAATTATAAATCTTAAAAGACCAGGCAAAGTGTTGTCCCATTCGCCTCCTTGGGAGGAAAGCCTCACATTATGCCTAGCACTGTTCCACCCCAGAAAATCAGTCACACAACATGTGCACAGTGGCTAGAGTATCGTGATGCACAGGGAAAAGTTTCAGATTATCTGCCCTCTATGCTCCTCTGTCCCCTGCTGCTGAACAGCTGCTCAATGGCTTTTGGTCATTGTCCTTGAAGAGGCAAAATAACCTATTCCAAGGAAGGGGAGTCATCTCGTCCAGTGTGACCCAAGGAATTCCCTGTGACAGTGTCTTATTATGCCAGCCCTACACACCACTCTATCCTGATCTCTCCCCCTGTCCCTGACATTGCCCTCTCCATGACATTGTCCCATCTTCTAATAGGGAACCATGGCTTTTTTCTTCCTCCATTGACAACTATGAACCTCATATCTGCTATGTAGTCTTCCTCCAATTGTGCAGATTATTTTCTTATCCTCAGATCAATTTTATACTTGTTCAGAATAATTTGATGTTTCTCTAGCTGCACTTGAGGGAAAAGGCAAGCTCAAGACACCCTTATAACTCCACCATCTTAACACTTCCTCCTCAAACTTTACTGGTAACCTAAAACCTTAGAGATATACTAAGTTATACTAAATTAAAATAAATAATATATATTCATTAACATCTAGATTATTTCCAAATAAAGCAACATGATTGCTGGACATGTTTATCTACAGTTGCATATAGCACCCAGTAATATTTAGATTACATGCCTTCCTTAATGTCCATCATTCTGTTACCCCATTACCTACCTACCTCCCCTCCAGCAATCATCAGTTTGTTTTCCAGAGTTAAGATCTCTCATTGTTTTATTTTCCCTCTCCATCCCCTATGTTCATCTGTTTTGTTTCTTAAGTTCCACACATAAGTGAAATCATACGACATTTGGCTTTCCCTACTGACTTACTTGGCTTAGCATAATACTCTCCAGTTCCATCCATATCATTGCAAATGGCAAGACTTCATTCTTTTTTTTTAAGATTTTATTTATTTATTTGACAGATAGAAACACAGATAGAGAGGGAACACAAGCAGAGGGACTGAGAGAGGGAGAAGCAGGTTTCCCACCGAAGCAGGAAGCCTGATGTGGGGCTCGATCCCTGGTCTCCAGGATCATGACCTGAGCCGAAGGCAGCCGCCCAACCAACTGAGCCACCCAGGTGCCCCTTGACTTCGTTCTTTTTTATGGCTTAGTAATATTCCATGGTATACACAAACCATGTATTTTTTTTTTTAATTTCATCTGTTGATGGGCATCTGGTCTTGTTCCATATTTTGGCCACTGTGGACATTGCTGCTATAAACATTTGGGTGCATGTGCCGCTTCAAATCATCATGCTTGCATCCTTTGGATAAATACTGAGTAGTGCAATTGCTGGGTCATAGGGTAACTCTATTTTAACTTCTTGAGGAGGAATGTCTATACTGTTTTACAGAGCAGCCATACCAGTTTGCATTCCCACCATGCTTAAGAGGGTCCCTTTTCTCCACATCCTTCCCAACATCTGTTGTTTCCTGCATTGTTAATTTTAGGCATTCTGACTGGTGTGAGGTGGTATCTTATTGTGGATTTGATATATATTTCCCTGATGCCTAGTGCTGTTCAGTAGTTTTTCATGTGTCTGTTGGCCATTTGGATGTCTTCTTTGCTGAAGAGTCTGTTCATGTCCTCTACACATTTCTTGATTGGATTATTTGTTCTTTGAATGTTGAGTTTGACAAGTTCTTTATAGATTTTGGATACTAGATATTTATCTGACAAAACATTTGCAAATATCTGGTCCCATTATGTATGTTAATTTTTTTTTTTTAGTTTTGACAATGGTTTCCTTTGCTATACATTAGCTTTTTAGCTTAATGAGATCTCAATAGTTCATTATTGCTTTTTATTGCCTCTGGAGATATATCTGTAAGGAAGATGCTGTGGCCAATATCAAAGAACTTGCTGCATGTGTTCTCCTATGTTTTTTTTTAATTACATTATTTTATTTTTTCAGTGTCCCAAGATTCATTGGTTATGTCCCAGACCCAGTGCCCTGTATGTACCCTAAATACCCACCATCAGGCTCACCCATCACCCCATACCTTCCCTTCCAAAACCCTCAGTTTGTTTGAGTTTAGAGTCTCTCATGTTTCATCTCCCTCCTCAATTTATCCCAGTTCACATTCATTTTCCTTCTCCTACCGTCATCCCTATTATTCCTTATGCTCCACAACTAAGTGAAAACTTATGATATTTGACTTTCTCTGCATTGCTTATTTCACTCAGCATAATCTCCTCCAATCTGGTCCATGTTTCTACAAGAGTTTGGTATTCATCCTTTCTGGATTGAGGCATAGTATTCCATTGTATATATGGACAATGTCTTCTTTATCCATTCGTCTTTTGAAGGACACCTTGGCTCTTCTCACAGTTTGGCGATTGTGGCCATTGCTGCAAAGAACATCCAGGTACATGTGACCCTTATTTTCACTACATCTGTATCCTTGGAGTAAATACCCACTACTGCAACCACACAGTCATAGGATGGCCCTATTATTAATGTCTTAAGGAAAATTCACACTGTTTTCCAAAGTGGCTGCACAAAATTGCATTCCCACCAACAAGGTAAGAGGGTCCCCAATTCTCCACATTCTCTCAAGCATTTGTTTCCTGTCCTGTTAATTTTGGCCATTATTAATGTCTTAAGGAAAATTCACACTGTTTTCCAAAGTGGCTGCACAAAATTGCATTCCCACCAACAAGGTAAGAGGGTCCCCAATTCTCCACATTCTCTCAAGCATTTGTTTCCTGTCCTGTTAATTTTGGCCATTCTGACTGGTATCTCAATGTGGTTTTGAATTGAATATCCCTGATAGCTAATAAAGACAAATATTTATTCATGTGTCTATTAGCCATTTGTATGTTTTCTATGGAGAAGGGCCTCTTCATATCTCCTGCCCATTTTTGATGTGAAGCTCTTTATTTTGGTTCCTGAATTTGAGGAGTTCTTCACAGATCTTGGATATCAGCCCTTTTTCTGTAGTGTCATTTGTGAATATCTTCTCCAGTTCCGTGGGTGCCTTTTCATTTTGTTGACTGTTTCCTTTGCTTTGCAGAAGCTTTTTATTTTGGTGAAGTCCCAAATGTTCATTTTTCACTTTTGTGTCCTTTGATTTTGGAGATATGTCTTGCAAGAAATTGCTGTGGCTGATGTCAAAGAGGTTACTGCCTATGTTCTCCTCTAGGATTTTGATATATTCGTGCCTCACATTGAGATCGCTCATCCATTTTGAGTTTATGTTTGTGTGTGGCATAAGAGAATGGTCGAGTTTCATTCTTCTATACATAGCTGTCCAATTTACCCAGCACCATTTATTGAAGAGACTGTCTTTTTTCCACTGGATATTTTTTCCAGCTTTGTCAAAGATTATTTTACCATAGGGTGCCTGGGTGTCTCAGTTGGTTAAGCGACTGCCTTCAGCTCAGGTCATGATCCCGGAGACCTGGGATTGAGTCCCACATTGGGCTCCCTGCTCGGAAGGAAGCCTGCTTCTCCCTCTCTCTCCCCCGGCTTGTATTCCCTCTCTGGTTGTGTTTCTTTCTGTCAAATAAATAAAAAGTCTTTAAAAAAAAGATTATTTTACCATAGAGATGCAGGTCCATATATGTACTCTCTACTCTGTTCTATGTCCATGTGTCTCTTTTTGTGCCAGTACCATGTTGCCTTGGTGATCACAGTTTTGTAATAAAGCTTGAAATCAGGCAACATGATGCCCCCAACTTTGTTTTTCTTTTTCGACATTTCCTAGCAAATACGGGGTCTTTTCTGGTTCTATATAAATTTTAGGATTATTTTTCCAGCACTTTATTTTTTTATAAAAGATTTTATTTATTTGACAGAGAGAAACACAGCCAGAGAGGGGACACAAGCAGGGGGAGTGAGAGAGGGAGAAGCAGGCTTCCCAACGAACAGGGAACCCAATGTGGGACTCGATCCAGGGTCTCCAGGATCATGACCTGAGCCGAAGGCAGTCGCTTAACCAACTGAGCCATCCAGGCACCCTTATTCCAGCACTTTAAAAAATGTTGGTGGAATTTGATCAGAATGGCATTGAAAGTATAGATTACTCTGGGCAGTATGGACATTTTAACAATGTTTATTCTTCTGATCCATGAGTATGGAATGCTCTTCCACCTTTTTCTGTCTTCTTCAATTTCTTTCATGAATGTTCTATAGTTCCTTGAGTGCAGATCCTTAACTTCTTGGTTAGGTTTATTCCTAAGTTACTTATGGTCTCTGGTGCTATAGTAAATGGAATTGATTCTCTGATTTCCCTTTCTGTAATTTCATTGTTAGTGTATAAGAATACAACTGATTTCTGTGCATTGATTTTGTATCCTGCCATATAAATGAATTGTTGTATGAGTTCTAGTAGTTTGGGGGTAGAGTCTTTTGGATTTTCCAGTAAAGTGTCATGTCATCTACAAAGAGAGTTTCCCCTCTTTTTTGCCAATTTGAATCCCTTTGATTTCCGTTTGTTGCCTGGTTGCTGTTTCTAGGACTTCTAACACTATGCTGAACAATAGCGGTGAGAGTGGGCATCCTTGTATTATTCCTTATCTCAATGGGAAGGCTGTTTGTTTTTCCCCATTAAGAATGATATTGCTGTGGGTTTTTCATAGATAGATTTTATGAGGTTGAGAAATGTTTCCTCTATTCCTATAGTGTGAAGCATTTTAATCAGTAATGGATGCTATATTTTGTCAAATGCTTTCTCTGCATCAATTTAGAGGATCATGTGGTTCTTCTCTCTTCTCTTTTGATTTGTTATATCACATTGATTGATTTGTGAATGTTGAACCACCCTTGCATCCCAAGGATAAATACCACCTGGTCGTGATGGATAATCTTTTCAATGTATTGTTGGATCTTATTAGCTAGGATCTTGTTAGGATCTTGGGATCCATGTTCATCAGGGATATTGGTCTGAAATTCTCCTTTATGATGGGGTCATTGCATGGTTTGGGGATTAAAATAATGCTGACTTTATAGAAAGAGTCTGAAAGTTTTTCTTATGCTTCTATTTTTTGAAACAGCTTCAGGAGAATAGGTATGATTTCTTCTTTGAATGTTTTGTAGAATTCCCCAATGAATCTTTCAGGCCCCGAGCTCTTGTTTTTTGGGAGGTTGTTGATCACTGCTTCAATCTCGTTACTTCAATCTCATTAGATATTGGTCTATTCATATTGTCAATTGACCATTCAGATGGTCAATTCAGATTGACAATTCCAATGTCTTGGAAGTTTATAGGCTTCCAGGAATGCATCCATATCTTCTAGGTTGTTTCACTTATTGACATATAACTGTTGATAGTAATTTCTGATGACTGTTTCTATTTCCTTGGTGTTAGTTGTGATATCTCTCCTTTCATTAATAATTTTATTAATTTGGGTCCTCTCCATTTTCTTTTGGAGTAATTTCTAAGAACCAGCTTCTAGTTTTGTTGATGTGTTCTACTGTGCCACTAGTTTCTAATTCATTGACCTCTGCTCTAATCTTAATTATTTTCCTTCTTGTGTGTAGAGTTGGCTTAATTTATTGTTGATTTTCCAGTTCTTTAAGGTGTAATGAGAGTTGGTGTATTTGGCATTTTTTCTATTTTTTTTTGAGTAAGGCTTGAGTGGCTATGTATTTCCCCTTTAGGACTGCCTTTGCCATATCCCATAGGTTTTGGATCAATGTATCTTCATTCCAGTTGGTTTCCATGAAATGGTTAAGTTCTTCATTGATTTCCTTGTTGATGCAAAGATTCTTGAGCAGGATTGTCTTTAGGTTCCAAGTATTTTAATTCCTTCTGAACTTTTTGTTTTGGTTGAGTTTCAGTTTCAAGGCATTGCGGTGAAAGAATATATGCAGGGAATAAACTTAGTCTTTTTGTATCTGTTGAGCCCTGATTATTGACCTACTATGTGGTCTATTCTGGAGAAAGTTCCATGTACACTTGAGAAGAATGTGTATTCTGTAGTTTTAGGGTGAATCTTCTGAATGTATCTATGAGATCCATCTGTTCCAACATGTCATTCAAAGCTCTTATTTCTTTGTTGATTTTCTGTTTAGATGATCTGTCCATTGCTGAGAGTGGTGTGTTAAAATCTCCTACAATTAATGCATTTGTATCTATATGACTCTTTATTTTGCTTCCCAGTTGGCTTGTGTAGTTGGCTGCTCCCATGTTGGGGGCATAAATATTTACAATTGTTAGATCTTCTTAGTGGATAGACCCTTTAAGAATGATGTAGTGTCGGGGCGCCTGGGTGGCTCAGTTGGTTGAGTGACTGCCTTCAGCTCAGGTCATGATCCTGGAGACCTGGGATCGAGTCCCACATCGGGCTTCCTGCTCGGCGGGAAGCCTGCTTCTCCCTCTCTCGCTCCCCCTTCTTGTGTTCCCTCTCTAGCTGTGTTTCTCTCTGTCAAATAAATAAAATATTAAAAAAAGAATGATGTAGTGTCCTTCTATATCTCTGACTACAGTCTTTAGATTGAAATCTAATTTGTCTGATATGAGAATCACTACCCCAGCTTTCTTTTGAGGTCTTTTGGCATGAAAGATGGTCCTCCATCCTCTCACTTTCAGTCTGGATCTATCTGTAGATTCAAAATGTGTCTCTTTTAGACAGCATATGGATGGGTCCTGTTGTATTATCCAGTCTGTATCCCTGTGCAGCTTTATGGGAGCATTTAGACCATTCGTGATGAGAGTGATTGTTGAAAGATACATTTTTATTGACATCATGTTGCCTGTGAAGTTCTTGTTTCTATAAATTGCCTCTGTAAATTCCTGTTATGTGCCACTCTTGGGTTCTTCCCTCCTTTATAGAACTCCCCTTAATATTTCTTTTAGTGCTGGCTTGGTGGTCACATAATATTGCTGGTCCTAGAAGCTCTTTATCTCTCCTTCCATTTTGAGAGTCAGCCTTGCTACATATATCATCCCTCATTGCATTTTTTTTTTTACATTTAATTTCCCGAATATGTCTTGCCAGCCCTTTCTGGCTTGCCAGGTTTCTGTGGACAGGTCTTACACTATTCTGTTGATCCTCCCTCTATACATAAGGAATCTGTTACCCCTAGCTGCCCTTAAGACATATTCTTTGAATTTATGATTTGTGAATTTCACAATCATGCACCTGGAGGTGTTTCTAGCCTTGTTGATCTTGGGGTGTGTCCTCTCTGCCTCTAGGACATGAACACTTGCTTCATTCTCCAGATTCGGGTAAATTTCCATCCAGGATTTCTTCAACTATATTCTCTAGCCTTCATTGTCTCTCAACTCCCTCAGGGATTTCAATAATTCTGATATTGTTATGTTTCATGGCATCATTTATTTCCCTAATTAAATTTTCTTGGGATTTTAGCTGTTTGTTCCAAGACTTCTCCTGCTCCTCCTTCTCAATCCATCTGTCTTCTAGATCACTAATGTGATCTTCTGCTTCACTTACCCTAGCTGTTAGAATATTTAGATAAGATTGGATCTCACTGATAGCATGTTTAACCTCTGTCAGGTTGGCTTTCACTTCTGCCTTTAGAGATTCTATCTTGCTACTAATGGTATTTTCCAACTTAGCCATTGATTGGATAATTACAACCCTGAATTCCATTTCTGTCATATTGTTTGTGTTCCTATCCAGTAGTTCTGTGACAGGGGTTGCATACTTTGAATTTTTATTCTGTTGGGTGTTCTTCTCCTGAGTCATATTGGTCAGGGGTCATTGAGGGGATATATAGCTGAATATATCAACTGTTATCCAGGTGAGTTGCCCATTGGAAGGTTTCTGAGCAATCAGAGGTGACGACCAAAAAAGGAAGAAGAAAGAAAAAAAGAGAGAAAAATAGGAAAAAAAAAAAAAGGAAGAAAAAAACTTGGCCAAAATGGATCCCAATGGTAGGGTTTATATGGCTCCAAAACAAAAAAAGGATAAACAAAAAGGCCATCAAAAATAAAAGAAAGGGGAAAAAAGCAAAAAGCAAAACTCAGACCAAACGACCCCCAAATATAATATTTATACGGCACAAAGGCCATAATAAATACACAGAAATACTGATAGAACAATAAGATGGGAATGTGAGGACAAGCCCTCTTTATGGGTGAGGAAATTATTTCAGTTCCTCTTGTTATTATTTTTAGAGCACTCAACTTGTAGAGATATAGGGAAATTAAAACTGGTTTATATATAGGGGTAGTATTGAATAGGAATGAAAGATTATCTAGAAGCTTATATCTATATGTATATTAAAAAAAGAAAATAATGAAGGAAAGAAAGAAACAAACACAGCTATAGGTATGAAAAAAGTTCAAGTTAAAAAGTTAGTGTGGAATATTGTATTAAATATCAAGTTGTAATAATAATTGGACTAAAAAATAAAAGAACAAGAATCATGAGAATGAATTTAAAAATAAAAAAAACAAAAATAAAAATGAAAAAAAATTTAAAAAATAAAATGAAAAGATGTATCTATAAGATATACAGGTTTTGGGGTAGTACCAGGAGCTTACTATATTGTTTTTTCCCTGATGTTGGGGTTTTACAGTTATGGATACCCTTTGGTGGTTGTCGTCTTTTTCTTCTGGCTTGCCTTCTGGGGGAGGGGCCTGCCATTTTGTATTTCAGTCAATATAGGTTGAGTCATGCTGCCCCCTATGAAGGAGCTCGGCTCTATGGAAACTAGTTTTTCAGGCTTTTGTTCTCTGTAGGTTTTTGTTCTTTTGTGGCTTTTTGTAGCTTTTGGGAAAGTCAGAGCAAAGTAAGCTGCCCGCACCCTGACCTCTGTCTTAGAGAAAAGCCTTGGTCTGCTACCCTCTGGATAGTCTAGGACACAGAGACTCCTCCTTTGCACTCTCCCCGCCTCCTCTCACAGGTAGCAGGCACCCCCAGTCGCCAGCCAGAATGGTGCCCAAAGCCCCCACTTGTCCCATCACCCCCATGCCACAGAAACCATGAGTGATAATTGGTTTGTGCAAGACTGTCATTGTCAGGACCACTATCTGGAGCCCACACCCACACTGGGTGCTCTCAGACCTGGTGGTCACAAAGATCATGTGCAAGGCTGTGGGATGAGTGGCTCTGGAGCAGGTGTTCATGTGCCCAGGGGAAGCAGCTCAGAGTCGCAGTTTCAGGGATGCCACCCCTCACTGGGTTCACTCAGGCACTAGGAAGTTTTATGTCCCTGCTAGTGGCCATCAGATTCCCTCAAGTTGTCTCTTAAGACCCTCTGTTTTTGAGTGCTTTTAAGCAGACTTCAAGTTGATGCTGGTCCCCAGGCACAGGGCACTTTCGTACTGGGGTATTAATTTCCAATGGGTCACTTCTGGTGTTTCCATCCCCATTCTGTTTATCCTTCAAAATCAGTCCAAGCACTCCCACTCTGCTTTACCTCTCTGCTGATGCTCTTCTGCCTCTGTAGAGATCCAGAAGTGTGTAGTCTTACATCTCAGGCTGATTTCATGGGTGTTCAGTGTTCTTGCAGATATTTAGCTCACTTCAGGGGACTGTCTGAAACAGAGTCTCCTACTTATCTTCCATCTTGCCTCAGCATCCTTCTCCTATATCATTTTAATGAATTCCTATCTCACATTTAGATCTTTCTTCCATTTTCAATTTTTAATCTTACTTTATTTTAATTCAATTATTTAACATATAGTGTATCATTAGTGTTAGCTCTAGTGTTCAGTTAATCATCTGTTGCATATAACACCCAATGCTCATTAAATCACATGACCTCCTTAATTGCCATCAGTTTCCTCATCCCACCACCCACCTCCCCTCTAGCAAACCTTATTTTGTTTCTTATAGTTCAGAATTTCTTATGGTTTGTATCCCTTTCTGATTTCATCTTATTTGATTTTTCCCACCCTTCCCCTATGGTCCTCTGTTTTGTGTCCTAAATTCACATATTAGTGAAACAATAGGATAGTTGTCTTTTTCTGGTTGAATTACTTTACTTAGCATAATACCTTCCATTTCGAATTTGCTTTTGTGTATTATGTAAGAAAGTGATCCAGTTTAATTTTTCTACATGTGGCTGTCCAGTTTTTCCAACACTATTTCTTGAAGAGAATGTTTTGTTTTTGTTTTTGTTTTTGTTTTTGTTTTTCCATTTGATATACTTTGCTGCTTTGTTGAAGGGTTCCTTTCTGGGATTCCTTTTCTGTTCCATTGATCTATGTCTCTGTTTCTGTGCCAGTACCATACAGTCTTGATTATTCCAGCTATATAATACAGATTAATGTCCTGAATTCTGATGCCACCAGCTTTGGTTTTCTTTTTTAACATTATTTTGGCTATTTGTGAACTTCGCTGGTTCTATACGAATTTCAGGAGTGTTTGTTTCAAATCTGTGAAAGATGTTGATGGTATTTTGATAGAAATTGCCCTGAATGTGTATGTTGCTTTGGGTAGCATAAACATGTCAGCAATATTTGGTTTTCCAATCCATGAGCATAGAAATTTTTCAATTTATTTGCATCTTCCTGTATTTCTTTCATAAATGCTATACAAATTTTAGGGTACAGATCCTTTCCCTCTTTGGTTAGGTTTATTCCTAGGTGCTTTATGATTTTTGGTATGATTATAAGTGGGATCATGGGGCGCCTGGGTGGCTCAGTTGGTTGAGCGACTGCCTTTGGCTCAGGTCATGATCCCGGAGACCCGAGATCGAGCCCCACATCGGGCTCCCTACTCAGCAGGAAGCCTACTTCTCCCTCTCTCACTCCCCCTGCTTGTGTTCCCTCTCTGGCTGTATTTCTCTCTGTCAAATAAATAAATAAAATCCTTAAAAAAAATAAGTGGGATCAACTCCTTAATTTCTCTTTCTTCTGGCTCATTGTTAGTGTATGGAAATGAAACTGATTTCTGTTCACAGATCATATCCTGCCACTATAATAAATTCCTGTATGATATCTAGAAAATTTTTTGTTAGAGTCTTTGAGTTTTCCATGTAGAGAACCATGTCATTCGTAAAGAGTGATAGTTTAACTTCTTTGCCAATTTGGATGCCTTTTATTTCTTTCTGTTGTCTGATTGCTGAGTTTAGGACTTCTAGTACTATGTTGAACAACAGAGGTGAGAGTGTACATGCTGCTGTATTCTTGACTTTAGGGGAAATTTTTCATTTTTCCTTGTTGAGAATGATATTCACTATGAGCTTTTCATAGATGGTTTTTATGATATTGAGGTACTTTTGTCTTTATGCTGCAGGGAGTTTTAATCAGGAAAAGAAGCTGTATTTTGTCAAATTCATTTTCTGCATCAATTGAGAGAATCATATGGTTCTTGTCCTTTCTTTTATTAATGTGTAATGTTGATTTATTGGTGTATGTTTAACCAACCTTACAGCCCAGAAATAAATCCAACTTGGTCATAGTGAATAATCCTTTTAGTACACTGCTGGATCCTGTTGGTTATTATCCTGTGGCATCTATGTTCATCGGGAATAATGTTCTGTAATTCTCCTATTTGATGAGATCTTAGTCTGGTTTGGAGATAAAGGTGGTGCTGGCCTCATAGAGTGAGTTCAGAAGAATTTGTTCCATTTTTATTTTTAAACAGTTTCAGAAAACATAAGTATTAGTTATTCTTTAAATTTTTGGTAGAATTCTCCTGAGGGGTCATCTGGCCCTACAATCTTGTTTGTTGGGAGATTTTTTCTTGTTGTTTCAATTTCCTGGTTATGGGTTTGTTCAGGTTTTTTCTTTCTTCTGATCTCAGTTTTGATAGTTTCTAGGTTTCCAGGAAAGCATCCATTTTTCCCAGATTGCCTAATTTGTTGGCATATACTTGTTCATAATATGTTCTTATAATTGTTTGTTTTTCTTCAGAGTTAGTTGTGATCTCTTCTTTTTTTTTTATAATTTCATTTATTTGAGTTCTCCTTCTCTCTTTTTCTCAATAAATCTGGCTAGGGGTTTATTGGCGTAATTAAAATTCTTTCAACAAACCAGCTCCTAGTTTTGTTGATATGGTCAACTATTCTTTTTGTTTCTATTCATTGATTTCTGCTCTAATTTTTATTATTTCCCTTCTGTTGGGTTTAGGCTTTATTTGCAGTTCTTTCTCCAGCTCCTGTAGGTGTAAAGTTAGGTTATGTATTTGAGACTTTTCTTGTTTACTGAGAAAGGGTTGTATTGGTATAGACTAACATCTTAGGACAACCTTCTTCTTGCTTAAAGGACCCCCTTTACTATTTTTTGAAAGGCTGGGTTAGGGGCGCCTGGGTGGCTCAGTTGGTTAAGCGACTGCCTTCTGCTCAGGTCATGATCCCGGAGACCCGGGATCGAGCCCCACATCAGGCTCCCTGCTCAGCGGGAAGCCTGCTTCTCCCTCTCTCACTCCCCTTGCTTATGTTCCCTCTCTTGGCTGTGTTTCTCTCTGTCAAATAAATAAAATCTTTAAAAAAAAAAAAAAAAGCCTGGGTTAGTGCTCACAAATATTTTTACTTTCTGTTTACCCTGGAAGCTCTTTATCTCTCCTTCTATTCTGAATGAAAGCCTTGCTATATAAAGTAATCGTGGCTTCATATTTTTGTCATTTAGCACCTTGACTATATAATGCCATTTTTCCCCCTGGCTTGCCAGATCTCTGTGGACAGGTCTGCTGACTAGTCCTGAGCTGCTTTCAGCATTTTCTCTTTATCTCTGAAATTCCAAGCTTCACTGTTATATGACTACCTAGAGGTGTAGACCCTTTTTGATTTTTGAGGTGGTTCTCTGTCCCTCATGCACTTGAATGACTGTTTTCTTCCCCAGATTAGGTACGTTCTCAGCTCTAACTTGTCAAACGTGTGTTCTTTTTTAAGATTTAAGTTCAATTACCCAACAGATAGTACATCATTAGTTTCAGATGTAGTGTTCAATGATTCATCAGTTACATATAACACTGAGTGCTCAAATACATCTTCTACCCGTCTCCCTCTTTCTTCTTAGTTTGGGTCCCCTTATTCTAATATTATTTTCGCTTTATGGTATGGCTGACCTCTCAAATCCTCTCCTCATGATCCAGTAGTTGTTTATCTCTCTTTTTCTCAGCTTCATTTTCCATCATTTTGTCTTATGTTTCATTGACTTTCTCTTATGACTCATTTATCCTAGCAGTTAAAGCCCCTATTTTTTTATCACATCTCAGTAATCATCTTTTATTTTTTTTACCAGATTAGATTTTCATTCTTTTATTTATCCAGTAAGGTATTCTCTTGTCTTCTGTTTTTTCAAGCCCAGCTAGTATCTTTATAATCATTGTTTTGAATTCTAGTACTGACATCTTACTTATATCCATATTGATTAAATCCCTGTCAGGGAGCACTGCCTCTTGCTCTTTTTAGGGAGGGTGAATTCTTATATCTTGTCATTATGTCCAGAAAAGAGTAGGAGAAAAAGAGGGAAAATAAAAAAAAATAGCAATGATGACATGGACAAATGTACACTGCACATATCAGAAGAGAACAGAAACCAACAAGAAAAGAAAAAAATGAGAATAAAATCAAACAAGAAGTTGGACAGAAAAATAAATTAGATCCTGGGTGTATTTTTTTCTCTTTATTGGAAGAAACTAGATCTCAAAATAGTATATATATATATATATATGCAAAAAGGATGTTGAATACAATGAATGAAAGCCATATATATACATGTATGTGTATATATGTATATATGTACACATATATGTATATGTATATATATACATGTATATATGTAAATATATTTTTGTAAATATATTTTATATGATGTAAACTTAAAAAGATGTAAATAATTTATAAAATAAGAAAATAAGAAATAAAAATAAGAAAACTTAAAAAGATGTAAATATATATATTTTTGTAAATATATTTTATATGTAAACTTAAAAAGATGTAAATAATTTATAAAATAAGAAAATAAGAAATAAAAATAAGAAAACTTAAAAAGATGTAAATAATTTATAAAATAAGAAAATCACTCAAAAGGAAAGTAAAATATAAAACTGAATGACTAAAGAATAATAATAATAAAACACTCATGCTATATACTTCTTTCCCCAAGAGCTGGAGTTTTGTACTTCTGTATAATTGGTAATCTTAGTATTAGCCAGAAGTGTCTGCTAGTCTTCTAGGGGAGGAGCATGTTGAATTATTTTCAGATGTCATTGCCTGTGCGGAATTTCAGCCCCCTTGCTAAGGTGCCAAACTCAGTATAAGCTGCTCTGAAGCCGGTCTGGGGGATGAAGATGGTATGCCTCAATCTCTAGCCCTACAGCTAAAAGTTTATGCCCCCCCCCATTCTTCACTGAGTTCTCCCAGAATAGCACTCAATCACTCTTATCTCTCTTATCTCCCTGTTTTCTGCCCAAACTCTGTGTTCACCTTGCCTGTAACTGAGCATTTTTAATTCAGGCACATAACCCCATTTTGAGTTTCCATTTATAGACTTTTGGAATGTGCATCCATGCCACTCCTGTCAGGGGAGAGAGAGGGCTCTTGCTGAAGTTCTGCCTGTTACTGGCCTCCTGCTCAGACAGCAGTAGCCTGACTGCGCAGCATTTCACAGTTTATGGCGATGCCAAGAAGAAAGCCAGCACATGGTCTCATTTGCATCTAGCTTCCCTTCTCCATTGCTTACGAACTCTGCTGCACTGAGGTAACCCCTGGATCTTTTTGTGCCCCTCAGAATCCTGAGACCATGCTGTCCCACCTGGGGTTCTGCCCTACTTCACCTACTGAGCACCTTTCAGACAAATGTCTAAAAGTTCCAATTTTGTGGGGTGCCTGGGTGGCTCAGTCATTAAGTGTCTGCCTTTGGCTAAGGTCATGATCACAAGGTCCTGGGGTTGAGTTTCACATCAGGCTCCCTGCTTGGTTGGGAAGCCCGCTTCTCCCTCTGTCATTCTCCCTACTTGTATCCCCACTCTCACTGTCTCTCTATCTGTCAAATAAATACAATCTTAAAAAAATAATAAAATAATAAATAAAACATTTAAAAATAAATAAATAAAAGTTCTAATTTTGTGCTCTGCTGCTTATAACAGTTTCTGGAGCCTGGCTTATGGAGGTTGCTTCCCCACCATGGTTTATCTTCAAGACATTGCCTTGGGTTCTCTTCACCTCCTACTTGCAAAAACTAGTCACTTTTCTATTTATGGATTTGCAGTAATTCTTTTCTCAGATCTTCAGCTGATTTTGCAGGTGTTCAGAATGATTTGAACACTATCTAGCTGATTTCCAGGGACCAGATAAAATTAGGGTCTCCTACTTCTCCACTATGTTACCTTTCCATGAAAACTTAACATAGGCTATGTGCAACACACAGTGATATGATAAAGTATACCTTTGTAAACAAAGATGAAACTTTTTTTTTCCTTCCACTTGGGCCCTCCAGAATTTGAAACTCAGTGATTATGCTTATATTTTTGGAAATATAGTTATTTTCATTAGTTCAATAAAATATAATCTTATTGTAACAGGTGATAGTTGGAAACATTGTTAATTTTACTAAGGATTTGCTTGGAATTTGTATTTGAAAATGACATACATCAAATTAGATATCATCCAAGATTTTTAAGAACTAAGATTTACTTTAGGAGCCAATCCCTAAAAGTCCCACTTTCAGTTCTTCTATTTGACTTGGGCAGAACACAGAATCATTGAAAAAAATGACAATGGATTATTGGAAGATTAACACAGGAATGAATATAACTGTAGCTGATGCACCAGGTGTATTTTATTTATATAACGAATTCATGCTTAACCTGGTATGAGGTATGTGGCTATTGATCTGGCAAATGTCTTCTGCATGCCTCATCACAATGCTTACCAGAAGCAGTTTCTTTATAGTTGACAAAATCAGCAATGCACCTTCACTATTCTACCTTAAAGATATATCAACTCTCTACAGGATGCTGATCACATTTTTCTTCCACAAGTTATCATACTGGCTCATTTCATTGATGGAATTATGTCTACTGGACTTAGTGAGAGGAAATAGTAGCTACTCTCAACTCAGTAATAAGTCTTGTGTATATCAGTGAATAGGGAAAAGTACAGCTAAACTTCAGAAGCCTTCTACCTCTGTGAAATTTCTAGGGATCCAAAAATGTGCTATATATATAAAACCTGGTCCCTCCCAAAACCAAAAAGGAGACACAATGCTTAGGGGACATCTTTGGAATCAACATATTCTTCATTTTGGTGTGTTAGTTCATCTCATATATCCAGTGACCGGGAAGCTACTATTTTCATCAGAACCAGAATGAAAGAAGGCTTTGCAACAGTTCCAACATGCTGGGCAAGCTGTTCTGCAAGTTAGGCCATATAACCCAGTAGATTTAATATTTCTTGAAGATCCACTGGTTCATAGGGATGATATTTGAGGCTACTGGCAATATCTGTAGGTGAATCATAGCACAGGTGTTAATAATTTTAGACCAAGGTGCTACTATCATCCTCAGATAAATAGTATCCTTTTGAAAAACAACTCTTTTTTTTTTAAAGATTTTATTTATTTATTTGACAGAGAGAAACACAGCTAGAGAGGGAACACAAGCAGAGGGACTGAGAGAGGGAGAAGCAGGCTTCCCGCCAAGCAGGAAGCCTGATGTGGGGCTTGATCCCGGGTCTCTAGGATCAGGACCTGAGCTGAAAGCAGTCGACTAACCAACTGAGCCACCCAGGCGCCCCTGAAAAACAACTCTTAATCCTGCTATTGGACTTTATCAGTTACTGAGTGCTTTTCCATAGGCCAGTATATCACCATATGACTGGAGCTGCCTGTCATGAACTGATGGTTATCTAATAATTCTTAAAGTTGAGTATGCACAGAAATACTACATCAAATGGAAGTGGTATATATGTTATTGGACCTGGACAGGCCATGGAAGTAGAAGTTATATGAGGAAGTGGCCCAAAGTCTCATTGTTCATATCCCTGCTGTACTTTCTCCTCTCTACCAGTCAACACATATCCCCAAATTTGGAGTTCTCCACAATTAGTGGACAGAGTAAAAATGATGTAGGTCCATTTTACAGATGGTTCTGCACCACATGTAGACATCACCTGAAAGTGGAGAGATGCAGTCCTACAGACCCTCTCTAGGATATTGTTGGAAGACAGTGGAGTAAGGATATTATCCCAATGTTTAAAAGTTTAGGCAGTGAACTGGGTTGCTCATAATATTAGAGAGATAAATGCCCTAGTGTGATTATATGGTAGTTACAGACTGTAATCAATTGTATAGCTTGATGGTCAGGGATTTGAAAGGAATATGATTAGAAAATTGGTGATAGGTCACTTGGGTGGCTCAGTGGGTTAAAGCCTCTACTTTCAGCTCAGGTCATGATCTCAGGGTCCTGGAATCCAGGCCCGCATCGGGCTTTCTGCTCCATGGGAAACCTGCTTCCTCCTCTCTCTCTGCCTACTTCCTGCCAACTGGTGATCTCTGTCAAATAAATAAATAAAATATTTTAAAAAATTGGTGACAATTAAATATGGTGAAGAAGTATGTGGATAGACATACCTCAATAGGAGAAAAAATAATATATTTGTGTCCGTGTGAATGCTTAACATGTGTTGATTTCAGCAGTGATGGATTTCAACAATCAAGTGTACATAAAGAAACATTCTATGGATACCAGTAAGCCTCTTTCTGTACCACAGCAGTTATTCCCCAATGGGTTCATCAACATTGACCCCATGGTGGCATGAATGGAAGCTTTGCATGTATTTACTGACATGCACTTCTATTCACCAAGACTGAGTGCCTTATCAGCGATAAATAGATAGCAATACTGAGTCTTTCATATGGCACATTCTAGGGTGTTTTCAGATAGATAACCTGCTAGCAATTAATTACATTGGAGTGTTTCTACTGTGAAAGGGGTAGAGGGTGCCTGGTTGGCTCAGTTGTTAAGTCTCTGCCTTCAGCTCAGGTATTGATCCTGGAGACCCAGGATGGAGCCCCGCATTGGGCTCTCTGCTTGGTGGGAAGCCCGCTTCTCCCTCTTTCACTCCCTCTGCTTCTGTTTCCTCTCCAGCTGTGTTTCTCTCTGTCAAATAAATAAAATCTAAAAAGAAGACGAAGAAAGGGGTAGAATCCTATCCTTATTGGATTAGAGACTGATTCTGGGTATAGATTTTCATTGATTGTATTCTGGGTAATCCTGGCCTCATAGAATGAATTTGGAAGGAATTCCATTTTGGGGAGAGTAGTTTTAGAAGAACAGGTATCAGCTCTAAATGTTAAGTAAAACTCAACTGTGAGCTATCTGGTCCTGGGCTTTTGTTTGTTGGGAGGGTTTTGTTGTTCTTGTTGTTTTTTTGGTTTTGTTTTGTTTTTTTAATTACTGATTCAATTTTATTGCTGATAATTGATGTATTCAAATTTTCTATTTCTTTCTGCTTCAGTCTGGGGAGGCTGTATTTTTTGCTAGAAATGTATCCATTTCCTCTAGGTTGTCCAATCTGTAGGTTTCTGATTTTTATAATACTATCATAATTGTTTGCATTTCTGTGGTGTTTATTGTTATTTCTCCTCGTTTTTTTCTGATTTTATTTGCATCTTTTTATTTTTTTTCCCTTTTGATGAGTCTGGCTCAATTTTGTTGATATTTTCAAAGAATCAGTTCCTGTTTTCATTAGTCTGTTCCATTGTTTTTCAGGTTCTGTTTCATTTATTTCTGCTCTAATTTTCATTAGTTCCTTCCTTCTGCTAGTCTGGGCTTGTTTCTGTTCTTTCTCTTGCTCCTTTATTTAGGTGTAAGGTTAGGATATGTATTTCAGGTTGTTCTTGCTTTTTGGGTGGGTCTGTATTGCTTTAAAATTCCCTTAGAAGCACTTTGGCTGCATCACAATAATTTTGGATCATTGTGTTTTCATTTCATTTGTCATTACATAATTTGTATTTTCCTTTTTGATTTCTTGGTTGACCCATTTATTGTTTAGTAGTTTTGTGTAACTTCTATGTATTTGTGGTCTTTCCAGATTTTGTCTTGTGCTTGATTTCTAGTTTCATACTGTTGTCAGAAAAGATGCATGGGAGGACTTCAATTTTTTTAATTAATTGAAACTTGTTTTGCCGCCTAATTTGTGACCTATTCTGGAGAACATCCCATGTGTATGTGAAAATAAATGTGTACTCTGCTGTTTTAAAACGGAATGCTTTGAATATATCAGTTAAATCCTTCTGATTTCTTACACCATTGGTGGGAATGAAAGTTGGTATAGCCACTTTGGAAAACAGTGTGGAGGTTTCACAAAAGGATAAAAATAGAGCTACCCTGTGACACAGCAATTGCACTACTGAGTATATACCCCAAAGATAGAGATGTAGTGAAAAGAAGGGCCATATGCACCCCAATGTTCATAGCAGTAATGTCCACAATATTCAAATTATGGAAAGAGCCAAAATATTATTCAACAGACAAATGGATAAAGAAGATGTGGTCCACATTAAAGAAGATGAATTCCACACAATGGAATTCCCTAAGTCATCAGAAAAGATGAGTACCCAACTTTTGCATCAATATGGAGGGGACTAGAGGAGATTACGCTAAGTGAAATAAGCTAAGCAGAGAAAGCCAATTATCATATGGTTTCATTTATTTGTGTAACATAAGGAATAGCATGGAGAATATTAGGGGAAGGAAGGGAAAAATGAAGGGGGGGAAACAGAGGTGTACACAAACCATGAGACTATAGAGATTAGGGGATGGGGATAGGTTAGTCCACTGTTGTGTATTAAGGAGGGAACATATTGCATGGAGCACTAGGTGTTATACACAAACAATGAATTATAGACCACTACATCAAAAACTAATGGTGTACTGTATGGTGACTAACATTACATATTTTAAATAAGTAAGTAAATAAATAAATAAATAAATCCTTCTGGTCTGATATATCATTCACAGCCATTTTTTCCTTCTTGATCTTATGTTTCAGTGATGTCCATTGATGTAAGTGGAGTGTGAAAGTCTCCTTCTCCTACAAGTATTGTGTTAGTACCAATTATTTACTTTATGTTTGTTAGTAACTGCTTTATGTATTTGGATGCTTTCATATTGGGTGTACAAATATTTAAATTGTTATAACTTCTTGTTGGACTGTTCCCTTTATGATTATATAGTGTCTATGTTCGTCTCTTGTTACAGTCTTTGTTTTAAAGACTATTTTTAACAAACTGAGGGTCTTGGAAGGGATGGGGTAGGGGATGGGTGAGCCTGGTGGTGGATATTGAGAGCACGTATTGCATGGAGCACTGGGTGTGGGGCATTAACAATGAATCTTTGAACACTGAAAAATAAAATAATATAATAAAAAAAGAATATTTTGTCTGATGTAAAAATTGTTATCCATCTTTTCTTTTTCTTTCTTTTTCTTCTTTCTTTCTTCCTTCCTTTCTTCTTTCCTCCTTCCTTCCTTCCTTTCCTCCTCCTCCTCCCCCTTATTTTATTATTATTATTATTGTTATTATTATTATTCTTTCTTCTTCTTCTTCTTCTTCTTCTTCTTCTTCTTCTTCTTCTTCTTCTTCTTCTTCTTCTCTATCTTTCTCTCTCTCTCTCTCCCTTCCTTTCTATGCTGGCTATAGATATAGATATAAATATAGATATAGATATAGATGATATAGATAGATATAGATATAGATATAGATATAGATATAGATAGCATACAGAGATCCTACAGCTTTAATTCTAAAATGTTGGGTCAGTAAAACATAGTGATATAATTAAACTGGTTAATCTCCACTTGATGTTTTTATCTAAATTGTTATGACATGACACCAAGTATGGCTATCTGTTTATTAATATTTATGGAAGATACGTTTAAGATATACTTTTTCCCTGATATATAATCTGATGGAGTCTCTAGACTCAACTTAAGTCAGTGACTGACAGGAAATTTAGCTGCTCTTTGGGTGTCCCCAAAATATATGGGCAAGAATTCAGTTCAGTTCCAAATAGCGTTTTGATCTTTCAACCTCAGGTGGTTGTTTTGGGGGGACTTAGCTCTTTGAGAGCCCTCAAGGAAGGGTAGGAGGGGCTGAAGTGGGAAGGAGAAAGTCTAGCAAACTGAACAGAGGTACGGTGGAGGTGGGGGGTCCAAAGGGAACAATGTCAAACAATTCAAGGAAATTGGAGGTAAGATTCAAAGCAGCAAAGGGAGAGGAAGAGCCATGATGGAAAGGGAGAAGTTTCTGAGAAACCAGTTTAGATATATATTAAATTTCCCACAAAGGTCATTGAAGTTCCAAATTATCCTTAATAAAATCATGATAACAAGCAGGAAAGCAGTTAGTGAAACATATTTTCAGCAAGGGTTCAAGAAGAGGATTTTCAGTACACTGACTAGCTCCAATATTCTCAATTATTGATATTTTTAAGTAAGAAAAGAGACACTTGGGAATTTTAATTTAGTTTCTTTTAGTCTGACACTCTAACCTTCTTATACAGGTGCTTGCTGTGGACTCTCACCTAGAATATTACAGAGAAACCTAGGACGCTAAAACTGTCTCTCTTTGAGACTCTAAAATATCCTCTCATTTTAATCTAAATTGTTAGAAACAAAGTTTTCCCTACCAGTTTTAAGGGACATTTCTGGAGCAGTTGTTCAGTAATCAGGGTAACCAATGGATCTTTGATCAAATAGGAGTGAAGGCAAAGGTTTCAAAAGTACACAGTTATGGTCCTGATGAAGTGGCCTGGGGGTCTGAAGATGTGCCTGATCATATCTGGGTCTCATTGCGTAATAGTTGAAAAAAACAAAAAAACAAAACAAAACAAAAAACAAAAAAAGAAGAGTTGGACATTTGTTAAACATATTATTCAAAACTATTGCAATAGAGGAAAAGAGACCTAGTTATATAATTAATCTAAATTCCAAGTACATGAGGAGCAAGTGGCAGTTTTAGCAAGGAAGACTGGTGGGTGTCAGAGAATGATAAGTTACTAAGAGTAAACATCTAAGATAAAATGGTTTTTGACTAATCTACTCATAGGATTCTTACTAAAGATAACCCAGGCTCATTACACACCACCTGGTAGATGGCCAAGGATAAGAAATGTGATTAGACATTGACAGTAATCAGATGTAGAGAATGAAAGACTTTGCTAAACTGACTTAGCTGAAGATTTTACAAAGGACAATTGGGTCTAGGGCAAAGTTTAGGAGTCCAGTGTCTGGTGAATCAAAGAATCTGTGTTATTACCAAAGTACAATTCAACAACTGTTGTATAATGGAGGTGCAGAAGAAGTTGTCTACAATACAGATTATCACTTAGACATTATCTTAATATTAGAATGAGTTAATAATAAGGTAATATAAAACAAATAACATAATCCAAGCAGGACTAGAAATGATCCAGATGCATTAGGAATAAAAATTTGGATCAGATAAAGGACCAGAATAAGCTTAGATGCTCCTGAGTCAAAGGAAATGCAGAATTCATGAAGAGAAAAGTACTTACAAATCCAGACATGATTATGTAACTGGTTACAGCAATGAGAACAGTAATTTTCATGGGTATTCCCTCCATATTTCTTATTATTGTAGGATTTATTTTCCTTTTGTGCCTGAGGTTCTTGGTCATGCTGTTTCAAAGAAGGAAGAGGTAGAGCTGATGAAGAGTGGTGGGCAGCAAAGCAAAGTTTATTGAGCAATAGTAATTTTGTTGAGCCATAGTACAAAGCTCTTGGAGAAGGATGGGACCCAAGAGTATTGCCTGTGGAGTTTATATGCCTGGGGTTTTTTATGGGCTTGATGGTGAGCTATTTTAATCTGATTAACCGGCCCCTGCTATGCAATCAGGTTTTTGTCATCTATCTATCACATGGAAAAGGGTGGAGGTCTCCTTCCTGGGTGGTGTAAAATCACTTTAACAGTGGTTTCCTCTTAAGGAGAGGGGACCCTTGTCCTTGCTTGCCTTTCTTCCAACTGTCCTTCATCATAGGGAATTAAAAAGTGCCCTCCATGTTTGTTGGAGTATTGATGAAACATGGCTCAAAAGATGGCCCACCTTAAGTAAAACATAAATGCCCAGTCTCTGATGGCTTAAAAGAGGAAAACATTAAAAAATGTAGGGAGATTGGAATGTTAAAGTGGATATGTCATGTTAGACCTACACACCCACTCTGAGGGAAGTGGCTGAAGACATACCTTTCACCATACTTGAAAATATTAACTTGGGAATAGAACCATAACAGCTTCATAGAGCTCTGTGTCTCCTCTTCTCTGTACCAAAATTTACAGTGGGGAATACAGCCATTCATTTTGAAAATATAAATGCAGTGATAGTAATTGGATTCCACTTACTTGAAAGTCAGGGTAGGTATAATTACTATAGTGTACATCAGAATTAATATAAAAATCCAAATGGCTGGACACATAGAAATCTATAGAGTTGGCTAGTTAATTGTGGCACTCATTGAAGTGAAAAAGACAGGAAGCTTACTAAATTCTTCATTGATTTGATTAAGCATACAAATTCTAAGTCAAGAGACAAAAGCCTAATTGAATCATAAAAGTGAGTCTCAGTCCTTCCATCAGTCCTGAACTTGAAAACGTTTTCAGACCCAAAACTCCTTGAGTAAACAAGCAAACTGAATCTCCTTGAGGAAGGATGCAAGAACAGAAAGTTATACTGTTACTTATAGTTTATTTTTTTATTGTCACTTAATTTTTTTCCCAGTGTTCCAAGATTCATTCCCCATTCCCCACACCCAGTGCTCCATGCTTTAGGTGTCCCCAGTACCACCAGGCTCTCCTGTCCCTCCATCCCCCTCCCTCCAAGTCCCTCAGTTTGTTTCTGTGTCCAAAGTCTCTGTTGTTTCGTTTCTTTCCCTGGATTACCCTACTTCCCATTTACTTTCCTTCTCCTACTGTCCTGTAGGTTACCCCTTATGCACCACAAGTAAGTGAAACCATGTGATACTTGACTTTCCCTACTTGGCTTATTTCACTCAGCATAATCTCTTCCAGTCCAGTCCATGTTGCTACAAAAGTTGGATATTCATCCTTTCTGATGGAGGCATAGTATTCCATTGTATATATGTACCACATCTTCTTTATCCATTCATCTGTTTATGGGCACCTTGGCTCTTTCCACAGTTTGGCGATTGTGGCCATTGCTGCGATGAACATTGG